>JAQGAP010001849.1:0-17638 GCA_034697805.1 Orchesella bifasciata
CATTTTGTGTTAATTTAATTTGTATGAAAAAGTTTCCTATTATGTAAACTCGGTTTCAAATTTATACAAGTCGGAAGCGTTTTACAGTTGAATTTACATTGACAATGACAGCTAATGGCAATTTTCTCATAAATTTGAGTTCTGTAAAGGTCATTCCACTAAATAACCTTACCCTTATGCAACACCTAAGACTTTACGGTGTCGTAAAACTAGCTGCCATATCCAGCACGTCCTACTTGGAAGCACTATCATAGATAAGAAGTTAAAACTGTAAATGCGTCTTTTATTTTTAAACTTGTAGTAGTGGAGCAATCTGGCCTTGTAACTTTTACGGAATTGTGAGCCGTGAATCGGAAAGTGGGAGTCAAGCCTTTCCTTTCGAAAAACAATTATTACCATAACGGACGTGCTTCTTGCTTTGTGGCTTTCCTATTATGCAATCTGCTATGCATGCTATGTTGTACACAAATTGGTCAACCCGTATTGATCCATTTCATTCATGGAATACATAAAGCACGTAACATGGTTTTATGACTTGCATTACCTAAAAAACCCCTACAACTCATATGTATTCGCCTAACGTTTAAAATTCATCTTCAAGTTTTTACTTACGTGCTGGAGGGATAAATATGCCCGCAAAAACAGATTCTATAAAATAACATGTTCTCTTAAGTTTTCTTTGTAGTGTACAAATTTGCGAAAGGGCAACAGGCAGACAGCAGGCACGAGTCCGGTCTGACAAAATGCGCAAATCTCTAACCGATTAGTAAAGCGAACTTGACTTGTAATACATTGTGCAAAACAAAGTAACACAAGCTTGATGCATGACAAAAGCCCATATCGCAAAAAGCAGGAAAAAGACGAGGAACATAAAATGTGGGTATTATGCAACGTTATAATATTATGCGAAAGCATCATGTATCATGAGTGTTTATGATCGCATAGTCATGTTTATATGTTAGCCAGCATTTATAGAGCAAAGCAGAATGTGCGGACGCATGCAAGCCTTGACGTAATGGGCAGACATAACAGACATACTGTAGAATTGCAAAACTAGATGCTTGGTATATAATTTTAGGAATGTGCAATCCAAATCTCGGTTTTGTCTCCATCTATATGAGATTAGTTTCTCGGTATTATGTGAGTCACAAGTGTGATCTGTATGCATCCGTGTTGGGAAAACTATAGAAACGCTGAATATCTACTGAATTATTGTTTTGCTGAAACAAGATTAAAACGTAGATTACCGCTCAACCACGGTACACCACACATTCGCGTAAGCAGTAATTTATTCAAAAGTGCATCCAGCCGCTAATTACAATACAGCAGCATTTATTTGTAACTGCAAATAATAATAATAAATGCAGGGAATTGCATCACTTCCTCAAATTTGCTCCTTAAATCTAGTGCACTGTGTAATTAGTATATTTTTATCGCTGTAACAATGCGGAATGAAAGCGTCTAGCTACCGTGGACCATGAAGAGTGACGCGATGAGACAATGTATGGATAGCTCATTATTCCTTGTTCGTACAAAATTATTGGCACAACAAAAATATTGGGTTACCCAACTCTGCTGTATTCTTGTCTATCCTAATTGTTTACTAGGTAAGCTGATGTAGATTCATTGTCAAGGGTGCATCTGGTCAACCTCGAGAAGACCACTTGGTATTGAAGACTATACGAGCGTGAAAAGTGCCGTGATTTATTGCTTGTGGTATCATCATCATAATCATTGTTACCATAATCTCGCATGCTTATGTATTATTGTGCTTGTGCCGATATTGCTGATTTTTCAACTATGATACTTATGATAATGAAGATAACGCAATACTTGGAACTATTACCAAATGCGCTATGACGATGATATCATATAGCAGCGTTAGTACATGTTCTATTACATGATCATTACATTATAATATTGTAGCGCAAGCGACATAACAGAGCCGTGTATAGAGAAACGCTTGATCTTGAAACGAATGATGGAATGGAACCTTGGCCGCGACCTCAGCTCCTTCTTTTTCCTTCTTCCTTACTTCCGTATCGATTGGTATTCACAGTATACTAAGGAGCTCAGTCAAGTCAGTAACTTATTAAGCAATTGATGTTGTAAGCTTGTATGTACGTGTAAGAGCCAACACCATAAGCATCACAACGTAACTCAAAGTGCTGACGCTACATAATCACAATGAAAATTATTGTAATTCGTTTGAACACCACTCAGACTCTAAGAAAGTTTTTTTCTCGCATCTAACACACATGCTATTATTGCCCATGATTTCGCAACTTTGTTCAAATTGTAAGTGAGCGAGTGATGGACAAGACTCGTGCAAGGATTCTCCATATCATGCTCTACTATGAGCATTGTGTAATGCTAAAAAACTGGAAGGGAATCGTGAGTTAGTGGTGACAATTTTAAGTAGTGAAATGCTCAAATTTTGGATGCAATGACTAACAATTTCCAAGTTGAGACCAATTATTTTTATACATTCGTGGAGAAGCATGTCGTGCGAACATTTGTGTCACAAACCCAGAACAACATCCGGAATAATGCGAAATGCTATAAAGCTGCAGTCTAATATAAATTGATTGATTGCTCACTAGAGCTTATTGACACATAAAATAAAAGCTATTATTGGACAAACCAAAGTTTCCTGGATATAAACAAACTCATAAAATGCAAGCAAATAAATTTTCATTGTATTATTTTATTTACTACCCACATCTATGCTCTCTTGGACCTGAACACAGATGATTAAATAACTCAGGAAGCTACTACAAACACATCCCTGTACAGTTAATAGGTTAAAAAGAGAATCAATAATGAGAACAACAGTGAATGTAAAGGGGCATTGCATGACAATAGCTCGTACGCTTAACGCTAGCTAATCTGACGTAATCCAAAGCTTCACTTCACGTTACTCTGTGGAGTGGAGAGAAGCATATAGCCTCTGTATGTAACAACTGCAATAGCAGAGTCAATCGTTGGAAGCTGTGGTAAGTATCATAATGTTTATCCAAACGAACAGCAAGTTACCAATGACCCTCAAAACCCATCTCCTTGGATCATTTTTGCAACTAACTGATTGTCTCTTTGTATTAGGGCTACTCTGTATACACTCCTGTTATTATTATCAGTGAAGATTATAGCTGTTCGACATGCATAATTTTTCAAGTATCTTCCGGTTACTCATCTATTCCATTTAGGCGCATTCCATGCAAAACCAACAAGCAATATCCTTCCAATCATTCTTTTCCTTTTTATGAGTGCAAAACAAAATTTACATAGGAATCATGTTGCCTTGCACTTTGCACAAGTTCAAAACGCTCTGAAATCATTCTCATGTCAATAAGTTTATGTGGTTCAGTTTTGATTTGCATAACATCCTCCCTAATTATTCCAGAGTTGTGTTCACTGCACTAGAGTTGGGAGAGTCGGTGTATTTATGGCAAAAGTATGACAAGCTACTAATTTTTTTTATATAAAAACATTTTGGAAGGGCTTGGTTTTTAGGTGGACGTTTAGCCAGGAGGAGTTTGAATGGAACAAGACAAAGTCGTTGTAAAAGTGGAAGGACACAAGGTTAAAGCTTTTTACAGATGAGCACTGCCCTTTAAACATAATCATGAAATCACTTCATCATCCAAATCCTCGTCGTCTTCATATAATTTGTTCCTGTTTCGTTCATATTAATAAAAAGGTGGTGGTGGTTTTATACTTTCCGTATTTTCTTGGCATCTGTACGACAACAAGTGATGATAATAGGTATCGCATCCACTCCGGACATAAAAAAACATGCTGGCCCCAAATGATACACAGCTTAGTCATCATCTCCTCCACCACAGATAACATTTTGTTGTCATTAACGTCACCGTCTTGATTGTACAGGTTGTAGCATCAAAATGTAGGTGCCACTGTGACACGATCCAAATTGCAGTTAGGTATATTTATTATTATTATTACCATAAATGAGACTACTACCAAACATGGTCATCTGCCGACAAGACAATTTATAGCAAGAGCTCACAGCACTTAGGTATTATGTAGTTTCTTTCTTGGTATCTACGTGCGCCACAAAGCATCTCTCGTTTACACCAACAACAAAAAAAGACAAGAGTTTGAGCCAGTCAGTCAAAGTCCTTCAGTGCAGACGAAGTAGTTTCCATTAACTCCAAAGTCATTATCAAAGTCAAGGTGAGAAAGCTAACTGGCTGAATGATCAGAAGGTTGAGGTGTTTGCCAAACTAAAGTGGAGGCTTGATCGTACATGCCATGCGAATACCTATTGCAAAGCTTCACTCCTTCATGTATATTGGTTTTTTGGATAGGTACTATACACATATAGCAGCATTGTTGATTGTTTAGCGCGAGCTGAAGTAGCCTTCTCCTAATCCACAGTAGGAAACAACCAACATATTGTTGCGGCCTTAACCCTTGGGAATGTTAGCAATAATAGTTATATAGCTATATACCCCATTATGCATCTAAAGCAGGAGGATTCTGAACTTTGGAATTAACAAAATTATTCAGCATTGCTATTGAATTGGAATTAAATGTTTGGAGTAAAAATATGCTATATAATACTTATTCTTCATTGTTATGAATCATAGGAATATTTTCTCAATCTAAAAAAGTTCCAAAGGGTAAATACATTGTTAGGTTTAATGTCTGTGCTTAACATCTCCACACTGGATTACAGCATTCGTCACATGATTATAGATTTTTTTGTTCCATATTTGCCGTTCTAACTTGAAATAATGGAATAATACCTAGCTAGTTAGTACATCTCAGTAGAAGAGGAGCCTAAGAAGATGTATACAAAATTCTCTCTACCTATTTTTTATCATATTGGCATCATACAACGGTAGCGACGCTGTGAGTGACCTTAAACCCACCATAATAATATATTACATGATTCAAGTACGATAATCCCATAAGAGGTTACACCCAGTTTATGCGGGTTTGATGTAATAATAAATGGATCCACCTTTTTCTGTCCTACACTCTAACTACATCTCAGATATGTCTGTGTATATTATATCCCTTCCTTAAAAATATAGCAATCACCTATGGAAGAAGATGATGATGATGAAGCTGCGGTCCAAGAATAGATCCGCACTCAGTAAATCCCAATAAGTTATTTTGTCATCGGCAACAGCAGCATTGTAGTTATCGGTGATTCTTATGATCATCATCTCTCTTTTTTTCAGCGCAGTGATGAATTTAGCAATGGATTAAGAAAGAATATATATATGCACATCATGAAGACACTTGTTACTTTTTTGTATACGCTTCCTAACGGTTCTTCTGTGCAAATGAACCATATTTGCTCTTGGCAGTACAATGGAGAGCCGTGAACAGCTACGTAATGAGTAAATACTATATTTGTGAATGCTATTTGTGTCAGGTGCCTAATCATCGTTTCATGATCACTTTTTTGCCATTCATACGAACAAAAGAACATTTTTTGTTTCGTATTACTCCGAACCGACTCGACGCGACATGGATCGTTTTGTGTTCCCTCATGAATATCTCATGCCAGCTCTACGTTGTTCTACACCATGGTTGGTTGATGGACGAAATGAAAATCCATTTAAAAGCTTGTCCTGTGACATGCTTTTACCTGAGGACAACGATTATATCACTTGATTGTAATATGATGATTTGCACTCGTGAAAAATACAACTTGACAGGATTTGGATTGGTGACCAAACCAATCACGTTAACATTTTTTGAATGGGAAAACGCAGCCCAACTTCAAATCTGGCATCACAAAAGCAGGCCTCTCTTCAAATCCTCATCAATTCATCTCTATGTGAACGGAGCGGAAGCAAAAAATGAGATTCGGTTATCTGACCCACTTTAGAATAGCGATGTGGTAAGGATGACGGTGACATATTGAGAATAGTTTTGTGAGAATCTTCTCTGACGCTTGTTGTTAGACATTGTGAGATGCATATTATAACGCAATAAAATATGGAGTCTCGTTTCTTAAATGGTTTGAAAATTTCAATAAAGTTTCACTATTTGAAAAACATAATTATATTGTTATATGAGCCTGGCATAGTTCCACACATGCAAATTTGTTGTGGGAGGGCATAAAACATGTTACTGTCTGTATTCATTTCAACCCTCAACATCATGTATCACGTATATTCTGCGTATTCTACTTTCCTGGGTTGTGTGTCTAGTGTATTCCGCACAGGAAAATTTCTTTGTCATGATCAATGCCTCAAGCACACTTCTCACAAAGCATCAAACGACCAGATTAAAGCATTAGCATACCCACATAATTTCAATATTATTTTATAAGCAAACATCATAATAGATATACCGTGTGTGCATGAGCTCACTCACGCAGCATAGCAGCCTCACTAGGAAACAAAGTAGGACAAGAGGAAATGCAAGAATTATACTCACGTTTAACAACAATAACAAAACAGTCACAGTCAATGGCAAAATAAGTACATAAAAGTGAGATGTGCTGGTCCACTTCTCCACTCAAGTGCCACTTATCTACACACACTGGACTTGGAACGAATGTATATTATATCATGCATAATATTAGAGCACATAATACCAACAGACGCATCATTTGAAGCTGTTGTTTAACTTGTATACAATAAAAAAAATACAACAGTAACACAAACTGGAGTTGTACATTTTTTCCTGTCAGTTTTTTGTTCGAGCCAAAAGTACCGTAATCCAGGTGCCAAAGTGGTGACTCCCTGGTTGGCCTACTTTCCCACTATGGTCCATCTGACAGCAGCTAGTAGTAGTTGCTACAGGTTTTAAAGAGTGAGTGGGTAGTTGGTAGTTGCATTACTCGCGTTAGCAGAGAAAGAATAGGTTTTTTTAGTAGAACGATTAGCTGACACGCTTTTACTAGGTGGTTTGCAATATCATTTCAAAACCCATTCACCATTTTTTCAAATCGTCATTCAAACACGATCTGACGATGAGTTTTCCAGATGATGCATCCTTCTCAAATATTCATTGTTTGTGTTTGGTTTATGTCAATAATACCTTAACACTGGGATCATAGGGTGGTATGATCATATAATAACAAATCGTGCTTTTTCAGTGCCATCAGATCAGATCAGATCATATTTTATGCATTTGATATATCATGTTATCAATTTAATGTGTGTTATATGTAATATAAGCATAGAGATGTGGAGCAAGTTTCTGGAAAAGTGTGTCACCATCATCATCATGTCCTCAACCACAGGATCCAGCCATAAATGCATAATTTTTTACCCTTATTTCAATGGGGACGAAAGCATCTTCATATGAATAATTCAAACATTTTTGACAACGTGATGATTCTAACAAGATTATAAGGTTTGCTCCTTCTTCATCCGTCCGCCAAAGAGAAATGGTTTATATTGTCACATAAAAATCCACAAAAGTAAACTCCCTCTGACCAATTTGTCAACTTTAAGTAGCATGTAGCAGATTTAAATAAATATAATTGAATGTTTGTATGCAATTTTTGTCAAGCCATCATCTCCTACCGATCTCCTATTTAAACACGGCGGAAAGACAGAATAATTTCATAAGCTTAGTTTGCAAAGTCAGTGCAGAGTTACTAATAATGTGGTGTGATTTCATGCTATGCATTTTTCTCATTATTGTAACGGCAGCCAACAAAAAGAATGGCGAGAGAGAGAGAGAAAGAATGAAAGAAAAAAGAAGAGTCTGAGAAAAGAGGAACAGCCAACAAAGCACGATGCTCATTGTGTGTGCATAAGTATATGTCTATTAACTGCATCTTTGAATACGTAGCTCGCATGGTGAAATACAAGCTGAAAAATCGAGGTCGCGGAATACTTTCCTAATCAGCCTGTAACCCCCATTATTTTGCACAGTATGTAAGCAAGTAAGTAAGTGAGCGAGTGAGTCTTGTCTTGAAAAATCACTCGTCCTCAACCTTAACACTTCTGCTTTATTCGCCTGTTTTCTTCATACAGGGACTAGGCTATAAACCCTATGTGTGTCGTCTCTACTGTTTTCTATATTAGCAGCTTATGGTAAGTCAGTGCGATGCTTGAGGTATTTCAAAAAAGGCGTTTCAATTCCGTGTGTAAGCTACATGCACCATTGTTCCTGCTTACACTGGTGATCGGCGCAGGTAATACTTAAATAAACGATTTACTTACTCATGCTGAAGATTAGATCATGCAAGTACGGGCTTTAGCTTTGAGTTCGAGTAAGTCTCGTACAAAGCCACGACTACGGATTATTGGGTAGAGGACAACAATGAAAAGCTCTGAGGTGCACGGATGATGCTAGTGACATCATTCTTATCTTAACGTTTTTGTTCACTACGTGACACTCTTGCAATCAAAAAATGGTTTCCTTTTATAGCATTCTAAATACGTTAAAAGTTGTGAATTCTCTGCGGCCGATTCTAAAATAGGCCATTTTATGCCATGGAGTCGGGAGTTTTAACGAGTACTTTGCAAGTCATCATCCTTATATTTATTTAAAAAATGCAGTTTTTTCATCAACGTATTGCAGATTAAAGTATGTAAGCAAAATTCTAGCAGCAAATTTTAATGCACCCCACTCTAATCTTGTGAACATGAACTTCTAAGCAAATACTGTTTAGGCACGCACGCACAGATTAAAATTTTGTTAGATTAATTTACAAGTCGTATATCCCAGAAACAAAATAACGTTGTTTTATCCGCGTAATGCTTCTTCTCCGCTGAAAAGATCAATGACCAAAGGTGATTTGCCTAATTAAAGGCTATCAGCACGTTGTACTAGTTTTATAAATGTTAATTAGCCGAGCATCTTCAACTTTCGATCATTAGATTCTTAGATTTTAAACTATTGTGGTAGTTTTGATACACTGTAATAATTTGTGTGGATGTAAGTCATGTAAAATTGAACTCAAACGAAAATGTTTCTCGTGAAATGTTTTTGAGGAATACCAACTATTTTTTTGTTTTTGTGCATCCAGTAATCTCATTATTGGTATGTATTCATATTCTTGTCTTAAAATTCATTTTTCACTCAAAATAACGCCTCCACTCAGCGTCAGTTAGGCAAACGAAAACATGAGTGATAGTTATTGATACGAGTTTATGAGTGGAATAAGCTGATTGAGATATAAAAAATACAAGTGAGTTAAATTAATGATTGACCTCAATATTAACACTTGAGAGCGATGAAAGAGAGTGATGTGTGTCTGGATATCGTAGAGTTTATAGATCACAGAAGGTCATTTGACACGTGAATGTTATCTAGTAATTTGTTACCAAGTCTCAACTTTGTTGTAAATCTCGTAACGCATAACATACATTCTTGTATCAATACCCATCTTTAGGAAAACAACACCAACATTTTAATTAAATAATTATTCAGTTCCTAACAAATTTAATGAAGTTCAATAACTTTTATCTGCTTCCAGGTTTTGGGTTTGGAGAAACGCAGAGCATCAATTATTCCAACAGCTCATAATCCTAGTGACTCCACCTTTGAGTCTCTTCAATTCAAAAATTGTTGGCTACTAAATGCCATCAAATTTGTGAACTGTGGAAGAAGCTCCTTTTTGGCATTGAGATTTAAGTATCACATATTAGTTTTACATATGTATTTGCTATAAAAGTGTAAAACAGTTACTTTTTACATGACGTTTCTCTCATATTATTAAAGAATTCTTAGGTGAATCATCATAGCTCACTTTATCTATCTGTTGCATCCTTTATAACTATCATATCACATCACCCACAATCCACCACCCATCCAAATTTTATACTGCCTTTTTTAGCATTTATCTTGATACTGGGCCAAAATCCAATAAAAACATGAGTTTGACAAAAAACCAACAAATTTACGTAGTCTGCTAGTGTATTCAACCTAATGTAAGCATCAGCTTGAAGGTACCAGCTGTACGAAAACTAAGGCGGATCATTTCCAGCAGAGGTGGTAGGTACAGGCAAATGACGTGTTTTGACCTTTACGTTTTCCTCTTAATCATGATGATGAGCATCATGATATATGAAGTTTTGCCATATTTACTATAAGAAGAATAGTCTGGCAGGGTCATTCGCAGCAGTGTAGATTTTGAGGGGGTAAAGTGCACATATAAAAACCCACTATGTAGTTAGCTCATTGTTATTATTTGCGTACATTCATCTCTTATAGTGGAATGCCAAAAAAAACTAATGTGCTAATAGCACGAGAGCCACCCTATTACAGTTGAACCAGCTGGATAAAATACTATGGAAATTGGTATAAGTGATGGAATCATGTCAAATTATTTGCATTGCAAAACACAAAATAGAGCACGGACAGGTAGATGTTTTGGTTGGAATTGGTATTACGGCGCTTCCATCATGATAATAATGGGTACGCAGACATTTATATATATTTCATAGGATGTGTAATGTTTTTAAAGCATCATTGATTAGGAGATGATTTTAAGACCACAAAAAAGAGATATTATGCTAATCTTTAGCGAAAAAAGTCTGCACAATTAAAAATATTTTGTTGGTAAATCCTTTACCTCAGCCCAAACCAATGTAATGCTTTGTGAACTCAGGTATGATCTATGTGTAAGCTCGGCAGTGCAAAAAGCTCTTCGATTGACTCACAAAAACTTATGCAAATCTATTCAGCATGAAAATTCAGCCATTACATCAACACAAGCGTTCTTATTATAGTGGCTTGGCTTCCATTATACCATCATCCATCCTTATAGCAACCGTGTATGTGTGAGCTGTAGTGAGAAGGGTCCTTGAAAGATCAGAAAGGAAAAAGGTGGAAGAGGAAGTGACCCTGATTTTTTCAGATGATCCTCAAAGAACTGTACGCACACCAGCAAAACAGAAAACTAATACAAGTTGTTAGACACTGCTACTCATTCATTCATCCTGATATATATAAACAAGCACAGAAAATGTGTACAAAACTACAGCCACAATATCCATATCCGTATAACCTTTCATGCCTCGAAACACTCGATACCACTTTACACGGAATGTCTTGTTTCAATGCTACTCCTCCTGGATAATGGCAAATTTACTTTGCACAACGATGCCAGAGCTTCTCTACCAATTGCATCAAGTCAAGTTGAAAGAACATCGATTGTGGTGTATTGTAATGTAATGATTAAATAATATGCCTAGAAGTAAAAAGAGTGGTTGAAGGATATAGACGGATGTAAAAAATTTAGTGTCATGAATTCAACACTCGCAGAATTAGCAATGAGAGTGAAGAAGTCATGACGCCTCTATTCTTCAATGAACCCGATATGTACACCAATTTTTTTGCTGCCGTTAAACATCTTTTTGATTGACAAAGGTCGTCTAAAACGATTCAATTCTCTATAATATCAACGAAACCATTTAATTCAGGATCCAAAGGTGTGTTTCCGACCTAATTGTTTACATTTGCAGCAATTTTTTTTGCTGACTTGTCGATTTATAAGTAGGCAATATTTTATTCGTTTTTAAAGGAGGAATTATTCAACCGATGACGATATCAACATTATTCCAATGTCACTGATGTAGTCAACAATAAAAATGTGATGTGATGACTGGCTAATAGAAGCAGAGTCAAGTGTTCTTAAGCCAACCGATACGGATCGGTTTGATTATTAGATCAAAGAGTGACAGCGCCAGCATAAAAATTCCATTAAACGTCCCACTAATTATTGCGTCGTAAACTAACCCAATTTAATGCTGGTGTATATGAGGTGGACTCCCAGGAAATTATTACGTAATCTATTTCAGCTACGTCGATTCATTGATGGATATGGCAGTGACTAAATCGGAAGGAATGACATTTTATAAAGGTATCATGATCATTGAGTAATGATGTTCTTATCATAACAACACCAGGAAATATAATCAAAGAAAGGGCAAGGTGACATAACTTTTTGACAACAGCACATTTTGTTCCAATACTAGGCCATTTCATAACCATCATAATCATCATCAATGTCTTCCTATTGCGAATTAAGATAAAGTGTAAATGTGCATAATATATATACATCCGCTAAAGGGAATGGAACCTGCTCACGTGACTGGTAAATGGATTTTATCTAACATTGCAAAAAGTTTGCAAGGAGACTTTTATTTGCGTTTGCAGCTTCACACATATTTTAGTCTATTTAAAGAAGTTATATCAAGTCATTTACGCCAATGGTTGTAGGAACCACGCTTTAAACAGTTCACATTGGGCTCTGTACTGAGAATGCAATACGGTGTATTGAATGTATAGACGGAGATGGAGATTCCATCTTCAATTGGAGCAAGATTGCGACATATCTCTTGTTTCCTTCAAAGGAATATTTCCTCACAGAGCATTTTTGGGCTCCAAGAACCTTGTTGGATGCAACGCAGCAGCTTCCACTTCTTGCATTTCTGTATACGTTCCTTGTACACTGCGTGGAATGCAACAGAACAGAACTGCCTGGCCTAGCATACAACTATGAAATCATGTTTGTCGAATGGACTGAGCAGGAAGCATCTGGCACAATGTACAAAATTCATTGGCCTTCAAGAAACGACAAAAATGAATCAGCAACTCAGTGACGGCTGCCACGCGTTGTTATCACATAATACCGCAACAAAGAATTACTGGGCTACTCTAAAGGCCATGGATGTATAAATGTGTACTTAAAAATAAGTTCAATCTCTTTAAGAAAGAATGATTTGCCTCGTTAAAATTGCAAAAATTAACTCCTCACAAAAATACAAATGACCATCATAAAATAAAGCTCTAAGGGGTGGCCAAAAAACTGTACTTGTGAATGTCAAGTGAACTCTAAGCAAACGTCTTAAACTTATCATTTGACTTGATCTGATCTACTGACGATGAGTTGTTGCTTCATAAGATTAAGGACAGAGCTTTAAAATAGCGCTCAGTAAGAACATTAATCTTACCTGAGGGTCTAGGCTGAAGTAACAATAATCCACCGGTATGCATTGTGAAATGCAAACCAATCTCTTCTGTTTCCAAAAAATAAAGATCCAAATCACTCTGATTGATCCACGGTCAATGATTTAAATCACTGAGTTTGTATATCCAACAAAAGTTTGCAGGTTTCAGAAATTTGTTGCCAAATATCACTGTCTGTAAATTGCAACTGACACTTTTAGTTAATTATTTAACTCTTAAGTCATAAATATTATAAGAAAGGAGTTTCCACTTTGCTGTTAGCAGCGAGTAAATAACCACAATATAGGAGAGAAATGGCTCACTCTTCAAACACCATGAAAACAGTATGAATCTCTGCGTATGAAAACGAGTGAACGCTATCCAGAGCTCAATCCTTTGTTCCTCTCACTACACTGAACAAAGTTGCGTTAGCTTGCTTCATGCAAAACTCAAGTTGCTGCACTTCATGAAACTTGAAAGACGACTGAATACAAATGTATTTCGAGCTTTAATTCGCTTTCTCGAAACACAACAAACTGTTACAATTGTTAACTGTTGCTGTAGCACTTAACCGGAAATCACTGGGATTCAAAAAATAACAATCCTTTCTCCTTAATTTTTGTAAATTCTCTGTTATTTCCACTAAATCCACAAAATAACTTTGATTTATTTAAATCCAAACTGATTGAATTATCAATTAGACGAGGACATTTGGTAATAGTATGTTTTTTTCTTCAAAAAATGTTGCTGGCCGCATCAAATACGACATTCAGTCCCACCTTTTTTCATATGGCATGTGTAGTCTCCTTCACCATCAGAAATTGACTAAGTAGCACGTAAGACACCGACAATGGTTTTTGAATCATCTTGATTCTCGGAGGCTCCGTCGATAACTGATGTAGAGGTAAACTGTTGAGTAAGTAAATGTAAGAGAGCAACGTGATGTAACTTAGTCACTTTAGTAGTTCAGTCGTAATGGAGTTAACTTGGAGTAGTTGTTGTTGTTACACGTACGACGTGAAAATAAGCAGTAGTAGCCACAGTCGGCGGCACCAACACTTTTTTCCACATCTCCTCTTCCTTCGCTTAGTTTTTTTTCCTAGTCTCCTCTCTTGCTCGCAAGCTTCTATTTGAATAGCACTATTACTACCGTACCAACTCCTCAATAACATAAGCAGTGCCTCATGCTCACCATACCTTACCAATATATGCAACAGATCACCACAAAATGCTATGCACAACATACGTTCAACGTTACTACGTCCAAGACTACTTCTCAGCGTTGCGTTGTTACTGATCTTGACTGTGAGTGAATGAGTGCTTGCAACTACTACTACAAGCCCATCACTTCTACGGGTAAACGCTTGGTAATGATAATGCTTCAGGAGTTTGTTCGCATCATCACAGGTGCTCTATGAGAACTTTCTTATGCTCTTCTCACTATTATGCATCCCTACTGATGATGATGATGATGATGTTTCAGCGCATCCCATATTCTGGGCCACTTCACGCATATTACATTACGCTGCTGCTGTAAGTGTCACTCGCTGCCAGCCCTGCCTGTCGCATGCTCTTGAGGTTTCTTTCTTGCGAAAGCTACAGCTTTTGCAGTGTGCGTCCCACAGAATCACAATGCATTACATTGTCTTGTGGATAAAGACAAGGCGAGATGGTTTCAAAGTGTTCTACTTTGTTTTCCTTGAGTCAATTTCAAATGTTATTTCACAGAATTTTCAACTACACTCAGACAGCCCAGCATAGAAAGGGAGGGTACATAGGTAATAATGAAAACTTGGCTTGCGTTGTTGCTTCGTGTGATTTACAATGAGATCACAAGGGTTTTTCTTATGTTTCATGCAATGCAATGGAATCAATGTTGGATTAAACATTTTGAGGATGAGCATAAGTGAAGGAAACTGTGTGTGTGAGTGTGTTACGCGACATTTCACTAGCACACATCCGACCTCCTAACATGCATTGCAAAAATACCATGAAAAGGAAAAATGTTCAACTTATTTAATGATGAATTAAGTTATAGGCCGAGTTTTTCATGGTATATGCATACTTCATGCACGCATTCATATAGATGCATGTTTTTGGTTTTATAAGATCTCCTCAATATGTTTGCGAGAAATTTATGTTCCTCTATAATATATTGAATGAATATCTAAGGCCCGGGTGAAGCAAAATAATAACTTTTGAAGTTTTAAGTACGGAGGAGTTAAGCTATCTGTTGCTACAACTTCATTTTTTATTATTTGTTTGTACAAACAAGCATTGTTTACGCAGGTATTCGATTTCGTCTTGATTACCAATTTGAGGTGAGCTATTAGGTCACGTCACGAGTCAAGCACAGCCGTACTTAGTTTAAAGATCTGGTAATGAGGAGCGTACGCTCACGTTACCGAATCTTTGATGAGGTAAGGACAACATTCGTTTCTTTGGGTGTACTTTTTGTACCTAATTTGCTACTCATTCACGTTTTTCGGTGGAACGACAAACTACCAGGGTGGGGAATGGGTCCACAATGTCACTGCCAATGCCTGACTAATACTCATGTTACATTGTTCTCGTATGTCTTGCAGGATTCTTACCGTACGTATAAACGTCTCACCCTGCTTTCTCCTTCAAAAAATTCACGTTTCTCAAACAGGTGAGCGCAGAGTGGGTTTTGCATAGCTGATGGAGTCTGAGCACATGGATTTTTCTCCAGTAGTATGACGTAGCGTTACCTAATAGAATACATTCCCAGTTCTCACATGGAAAATGTTTACGCTGAAAAATACGTCAAAGCTGATCATGAGTGAAATGAATCGCTTAAAGGCTTGTGTTTGATTCCATGTAACGTGATATGCTCATATCTTCTGATTGGTTGGATGAGTCCTTTCAATCCTTCAATCGCAAATCCCTGGAAGTTATTAAATGAGGGGTATACTTCACAAAATATGCTTCATATCTCCAATTTAATTCTCATTTCGTAATCCAATTTAGTTTAATGATGGATCAACTTCTTTCTTCCACAATATGGGCTTTTGAGTTGAATTATGTTGATTTCATGTCAAGGCTTTGCAAGTAATATTGCAAACTCAATCGTAGCAAATTGCAAAATTTTATCCTGGAAACTGAGTTTTTCATCATAACTTTTACCTTGGATAATTGTCTACAATTGTTCGGATTTTCTTCGTAAACTGCTCTACAGAATATAATCCATTATGGAACTAAAAATTGACTAGAGTATGTGTGCATCTATGCCTATTGTAATTTTTAAAAGCAGTACACATGTAAACAAATCATTTCTTTTAGCTTGAGAAGATGTGTTTAATAAGAAACATAAAATGTAGGTTTCTAGTGCTTCACACGCAAAAAAAGTGCCTCATACATAATACTGAGTGTGCATATGTGAACACGTTCTCAATGCTCACTTGTTAAGACTCGCCTTTGCCTAAATTAGGGAAGAGCTTATTATCTTGTCCTAGTCATTATACTTGAATAATATACGCACAGGCGAGAAGAGCTAATGAAAATAAATTCGAATAGAATAATTTTTCATGCAATGTTGATTCGTATCATTTTACAAATTATCCAACGCAATGAAATAATGCAGCGCTGCAATGCAACCAAGCCGCGACTCTATATTATATACCTTTCTATTTGTGCGTGGAGACTTACTTAGCTTAGCTTAGCTTGCTTTTATCATAAGAGAAGAAAGGCTTTTCCTTGCTTTCCTACAAATAAATGAATGCAGCGTACATTTTTTTCCTCCTCCCCTATACACAAGTGGATTGACAACTTGTTGGGGAAACAAGGATAATAACGATTGTAAATTCACTTGTTCACAGTGAATGAGCATTACATTACAATTACATTTGGCATACGCGTAATGTAATGCACCCTTTTTTGTATGGTTTAGCGTTGCATGCATATGTAGAGGAACATGCTAAAAAACACAAGACAACATGCGTTCTTGTTTTGCATCTCACACCGATTTAAAAATGTTTCTTTCACAGAGCTCTGCTACGAGGAAAGACGATGATGAAGCTACCTTAATACAAGTATGTGTCTGTCTACAAGTGCATTCTTCAGATGCGACGAGCATAAAGCCCTTTTCTTGGTGTGCGAAAGAATGAATGCATTTGAAGCAGCTTGGCTACTTACTTGCTCACATAGTCATGTCCACGTTCCTCTATGAATATATGCAATTCTGTTGTGTTGATGCCGCTGTTTAGTGATCTAGACCTTGAAAAGCCTCGAGCTAAATAAAATGTATGTTCATCTCTCAACTTAAAGTGCTCTAACCTGAATTCTTTTTACACCTTTTCCGTACTTTCAATCGTCAGACAGTGACCCACTTTCCTACATCTGCAGCTTTTTTTGCTGCTTCTTCTTCTTCTCTGGTACAAAACGAAACACTAGCTTAAACTTCATAATCATCTTCGCTTCACACAAAAGCGTACCTCCTTTCTTTTATTACTTACTTGCGTTTAACAATGCAACACTACCATTATGCGCATGTATTCCTATATGTTTCGATGAGGAAAGCTTTTTTATATTTATTTTCTTGATGGATCCTCAGTTGTCGCATAAAATTCTCTTTATTATTATATTTTGCTAAGGATTTATCAGCCGTGCATGTATGTACATACACAATATATTTAGTCAATTCGATATAACTTTGCGTAAATTTCACTAGAAACGGACTCAAGTCTAGTAGTTGTAGATGCATTATTATTAGCGTCTCGTA
>JAQGAP010001850.1:0-17637 GCA_034697805.1 Orchesella bifasciata
AGTATGGCACAGTTTCGGGTTCCTGTTCTTCTTCGGAAAGTAGTGGTTCTTGGTCGAGCGGTGTTCCATTGTTAAACCAGTCTATTATGCTTTCGCTTAAGGTTGGAGTCTGCAGAAAGTAAGATCAGTTCAGTTAGGCTTGCTAATTTTCTCACCCAGAGGTAATGGTTACATATTGACCTTGATATTCCGCGTTGTAAGGAGTACAGCGATGATTGCAGCAGCAAGAATCCCGAGTGCAATGAGGATGAACGGTATATTAGAATCGTCCATGATCACTCTGAAAGAATGGGTTGCTGATGGCCCAAACTCGTTGCTCACAACGCAAGTGTAGTTCACATCAGTTTCATCTCTGAATGGGTTTAGAGTGAGCACGCTCATCGTATCATTTTGCCAACTGGAACCTATCGTTGGAAGGCCGTCTTTCAACCATTCCCAATAAGCTGGGCTCGCCGTTGTAGCGCATGAAAGTCTCATCCCAGGCTTGTAAATTAACGGGTACTTTTCCTTCTCGTTTACGATGTTCGGAGGACGACCGGTTCCTGATACACCTTATACTTTTTTATCTGAATTTTACATGTCTTTCTTGGTCTAGCTTACAACTCACCTTTTAACTCAACTTGATACGTGTTGTTGTAACGGGTTCGGGAAGTTTTGTCTGTGCCAACACAACCGACTTCTGCGATATTTCCGTTTTGAAACGTGAAGCTCGCCGTTTGGGAATACTCACTACTTGAATTCGTACCGTTATTCACACCTACAAATAAAAACAACCGTATTTTTTTTAATCGTATAACTTTTAAAACCCTGGTATTTTCACCATAATTGAGGTAAATCTAAAATCAGACTGGACTAACTTTCCGGGTTGATAACACTGAATAACCCGTTCCTCAAAAGATAAAACCATTCAAACTTTGGTTCAAAAATATTAATCGGGAGCTTGCACTCGAATGGTTGTGCTGTGTTGGAGCCAACATCAAAGGTTTCATCTCCTCCTGTATATTTCACGCTGATGTACGATCCCAAGTCGAACTCGACAGCCACGAAATCATCAAGGGTAGAGTTTATAACCCTGCATTCATAACTTCCATGAGGGTTTTGGAGCGTATTCAAGTCCAAAATATACCCCAGTTCCGGGGTGTAGCTTATCCCATTTCCGAAATCGAGTTTATTATCGTCCTGAATTACATACGTTGCGTTAATATTTAATTAGGTTGGTTGTAGAGAAAACTGAAATTATAATTCTTAAACACCTTGAAAAGTTGTAGTTGAAGCGGTTTTTGAGTGTGCTCCAATGGAAAGCTGAGCAAACACGGGAGTATCGCTTTGGTTCCGTTCAAGATAACAGCTCGGATGACCTCACCGTGCTTGTATAAGTATGGTTGCTTGTCCTCTGTTAAATTTTTA
Source organism: Orchesella bifasciata (assembly GCA_034697805.1). NCBI lineage: Eukaryota > Metazoa > Arthropoda > Collembola > Entomobryomorpha > Orchesellidae > Orchesella > Orchesella bifasciata. Next base: position 1,408 of record JAQGAP010001850.1, read on the forward strand.
CCGTTTTAATACTCTTAACAAATAAATTATTATCAACTTTAATCTTAATTCACCTGCTCCCGTGTAAATCAGCGTTGTGTTTGATAGGGTTTCGGTTCCCATTTCAAGGTAGCACTCAATCCTGATTACTGGAGGTCCTGCTTCCAGATCTATCACTCTTCCATTTTCATCCATAGATGATTTTGACCACTTTCTCTTCACTTTTTGGTTCTATTTAGCAAGGACATTTTTACAGACATGAAGAAGTAATATTTTGAACATTTTTTAAGGAATAAATACACGTCTTCGTTTACCTCAAAACCATGAATATTCCAATGGATGAAGGTGGATGGGTTGTTTGAATACTGACATGAGAGTTTGATATTTGAAGGATCATTCCCAATATATTGTATCCCATGATCCAGTTCTCTGAACGAGCTTGTGTGTGTTGTGTTGTAAATCAGGTTAAGTTTACCAGGCTCCGGGCTTACGTGATGATTTGGAGCCCCGCAAACAATTAACGTGAGCAGTAGTAACGTAAATATAACTAAAGAAACGGGAGTCATTATAAGTGGGTTAGTATTTGTGGAATTTGGGGTTACTTGATAATCGGCTCTAATTTTTTGGTGCTCCAGACAGAATGAATGGAAGTTTTACATGTGTTGAGCTCAACATCTTCGTTCTGCGAGCAACATTTTACATTTGTCCATCTTGCTGATGAGATTATGCAAGTTATACGCTGGAATGGAACGAAAGCCGTAAACAAACATGATTACTAAGGAATGTTTTGGATTATGCCATCTTAAAAGAAAATTATTTTGCACAACTACGTCATGTTTTACAAAAACATGATGTTACCAATACATTTAATCTTCAAGAGTACAAAAAAAAGGATTGATCATGAATTGGCACCCTAATATGACTTTGCACTAAAGGAAATGATGATAACGTTCTACTAAATAACGCATGACTGTCGTTTTCTGGAAAAACATACTGCTTGAACTCTTGATCTCTTTAAGCATGTAAGAGTTTGTGTAGCACCAAACATCACTTCTTTGCATAACTTAGTTTCTCCTTTAACGTTCATTACCAAGTAACATTTACACTTGATGTAATTGATCCTGACCTCACCATTCACTGCGTTACGGTACGCCCACTCGTTTTATCCCTATTGTTCCTTAAATGAGTGAGGAAGCGTGCGTATATTGATGTTTTGGAATATCAACCAGAATCTCTGCGGAAACCCTGAATCACAACAATTTGAAGAAAGTCGGATTTAACGATGTTATGAGTTCTTTCAAACTCTGCTGAACAGAACCACCTTTTACGACCAAATAATTCCAATGTTCAGCTAGCATTGATTTATTTTCGAAATAAATTACCAATATTATTTGCTTACAGGCATACGCATAATAAATAGCTAAAACAAGTCTTCTATTTCTTGCAACTGGAATTTTATCTGTCTCTGAATGTATTATTCTCAGAAGTATGTTGCGTTATGTGTTGTTAATTTATCTGGAACTCTCTGTCGTTGACGTAACAGATATATTTTAGAAGGGTCAACAGGAATTGCTCCTGGTACAACTAATCATTGTTTTTTGTCTTAACGAAATGAGTTGATTCTAACCTTAATGAATAATTTGAGACATCGGCGAGAACTTTAAACTGATGCCTGAATCAAATTTTAAGAGTTGGACTATAAAAAATAAGCCAAGTTTCGATCTAGTTCATAATTGATTTATTTCTGCGTTCGTAAATATTATGAAAGCATCAAATTATGACATATTTGTAAACAAGGTGCGTATACTAATGAACAATTAATTTCACAAGATATTATTCTCAGAATCCCACTCGGCATTTCAGTTTATCAGTAATTCTTGGTCGGTGACGTCACAAAACACTAAGACAATATATTTATGTACATATGTACATATGTATAGCATAGAAATACTGACCATTAGTGCACCAACAATAAATGACGGCATCTCAAATGGTTGTCCCAATGTTCATTACCACTATCACAAATCATTACGAATTCTATCAGTTCACAAACCCAGTGTATTCCAGCTGTGTTCTTTGAGGTAATTACAAATTACTATTTAGCTGCAGTTCTCGCTAATCAAGCTCATATTTCTTGTAAACTTCTATAATTATAAGATAAGTCGAAATGCAGTATAAATGCAGTGAAATTGACAGTAATTCCGGCAGATTTGTTGACTTACCCACAGTTTTTTCAGAAAGTAGCAAGTTATCATGTCTTACATCCAGTTTGGTTTGTGTTTGTTTTTCCTTGTTTCAGCTAGCGTTGCTGATACAATCCTTTTCTATGATCATCCGGATTTTAAAGGTAAGGAAAGGTAAAAAGCTCTATGTTTTGGGGCTAACAGATACGCCTAAGTTTTTCTAAATCATTTTTAGGTGACTCCACTCCAATAACAATTACTGGGGGTGGCTGCTACAATTTTCCTGGAAATTGGAATGACCGAGTTTCATCGGTGAACACACAAGGAGGCTGTATTGTTGCATGGGAAGACGGAAGTTGCAGTGGGAGGTCGGAAAGAATTGCTCCGGGAACTCCTGCGCATAATAATCTAGCAGTAACCGATTTCAGCAACATAATGAGCTCATTCAAACTTTGCTGATGTGAAACTCTTTATGTTCCTAATTGTCCTACTTACCCGGAATTAAATAAATGAACGAACTTTCTTAAACCTTTCTTTTTTTACTAATTTGAATGACTTTATTCATTATAAAAAACTCAAACAATCATCTAAAGTTACAGTCTGACACAAAGTAGGCCATGAAATTAGAAAACTTGTCGCTTAATTATAAAAAGCTGTTTTTATGAGCATACAAAAAATAACGTAAGTTAAAAACCGCGAGGGTAGTAACTATATTAATTGTATATTGAGTGGGTATTATAAAGTTCAGCGTCTGTCTTATATGTTTAAGGACCCTGAATTTTGTCATATTACTCAGATACAAAAATTGGCAAAGCATAAATATGGGAGCGAGTAAAAAAAATGTGTGAAAATTACTTTTACATGCTCTTGGTCCTCATCATTTCACACAATTTTGATTTTACTTATTTAGATCAGGAAGTTATTTCGAAAGCACTCTCCAGTTAGAGCAGCTCGGTTCTTCGGTGAAGTATAATGGTCTTTCCGGAAGTTTAACTATTGCGTTGGTTGGAGTAGATATTGAGTTCTTCCTGATCCCAGTTAACTAAATAAAAAGAAACTGCCAACGATATACGGATTTTTGCACTTGTTCGAAATAATGGACAGAAAGTGTCTTGTCTAAGGGCGTTTCTTGCAGGTGAGTTGAATCACAGTTTCTGAATGTCATCTTAAGTGATAATCTCATATATCGCGTCTTTTCCAGCTGCAAGTCCTGTGTTTGACCGAATGCTTGAGACGGAGTGCACAGAAACTAAAGAAGGTGTTTTCAAGCTGGACATATCTGAAGAAGGAGTGAATGCTCTCCTCAACTTCATTTACTGCTCGGTTATCGATGAACCCATGAAAACACCCAATGTAGCCCTTGAACTTTTGGAAACTGGGCACAAATATGATATCTCTGCTCTGGAAGCCGCTATGAAGACTATCTTTTTGACCAAATCGGTTGACTGGATGAGCATTGACGTGGCATTGCTCCTCTGTATCCACGCTGGAAAACTTGAAGACTATGAGGATGTGAAAAATAAGGCTGTGCAAGCCATAAAATCGTAAGAAAATCTTTGGTACTTGAAAATTTAATTAATCATGGTCTAGTATAAGCACTAATAAGTGTTTTTCATTGTTGTTCGTTTCAGAAAAAAGAATGAACTGAAGCAATCACAGGTCTTCGATCAGCTCATCAGAAATGATCCTGATATGACGAAGGAGTTGGTGGCACTTGTGTTGGAAGCAAGCAACAGTTTTTGATTCTTTAAAATTGTTTTTCTAATAAATAAATGTTTCAATTTCACATTTGTTAATTTACTTTAAACTTTCAAGTTATGCTAGTTAGTTATGATTTGGATAAAACTATTAAATTGATTTAATTCGAAATATGCATATGCCTGCTTGTAACTAATTGTAAGTTGTATTGTATTTCTATACATTGGGTTTAAATAAAGTAATAAAACTTTTATACGAGTGAGAAACGCAGCTTTAAATAAGTGTTAGGGCCATACCTGTAATGGTAATGATATCGATGGCTAATGTTTTTGTGGAAAACATGGTGAAAGTAGGGTTGATTTGGTGCTAGACTCAAATTGGTAGTTCTCTCTCAGCTCAGCCGATAGAAGAACACTGGTTCAAAATGTTGGAAAATCCTACTATTTAAACAAGATGGATATGGAGAGTGTGCGAGAAGAGAAGTAGAAATTGTTTTGAAATGTGATGCATCAAAGAAGGTACGAGTAATAGTATAACAAAGGTATGCATTATGTTACGACCTGTATATTTGAACGACAACGGGATCTCGACAAAGCTTGTACGGGTGCAACTTCTGGAAATAAAAAGAAAATTGCTTTTGCTTCCTTGCGTTGCGCGAAACTTATCTCGAACCCTTTTCTTATGTGTAAATTAGCCTTTTCACTATACTGGCAAGTATTAGCCTAGTAAAGACAAGAAATGGTAGTTCAATGGATTGATTATTGGTAGAATAGAATGCTAATAATATTTGATGAATGATGATAGATATATGATACGAGTAAAGGTCGCGATTTTGGGTGATCCTTGACTATTTAAACGTTAGGAAGATAGTGTTAATATCTTAATTTTTGGGTGTGATTAAGAAATTAGCCAGTAGTAATATGATGAACTATAACACTTTATGCCATGTCTCTTTAGTAAGATTCTCAAGGCTAAACAAAGAAATTCGGTTACCTTCAAGTATATAGCTACGCAGCTAACTCAGTGACAAATAAATTGACTAAACTATGGCATATGAAAACCTTGTAAAACAATACACTTTCATGTACCTACGTAATTAAATGCAAATCACAGAATAGAACTGCAACAAATTAGAAAGTCATATAATTCCACAACCTAATTTTAACAAATGCAGTGTCATCGCTAAAATTGAAACAGCAGAAAATAAAACGGAAAGGAAAGTGTCCGATAGGGAAAGAGGAAAGCGAACTCACACATGTGGATGACACAACCAAAGCTTCCAAACGTTTAGCTTCTATTACAACAGTGACAAAACCATTCCTGAAGTATCTTAATAACTTGTTTAATATTTGTATTGTGCTTAATTAACAATAAACCGTCATACAATGACATAGATGCATGGTACAATTAATTTTCGATACCAAAGACCTTCTACTCCAATTCTCCACAACGAAATATCAATCATAGACGGCAATGGAATGCATTTAGACATATCAGCTTAATCCGAACACTTGCAAACAAGAAGAACCATATACAGTTACCGAAGCAAAGACTCATTGAAAAATGATTTTACCATGCCTTAATGCATTATTTATAGATAATTATTTTCATGAATAGGAAATAGGGAGGTATAAGTGTGTAATAATATTATTTGTAGAACCGTTGTGTTTTTATCTGTTTAATTTTACTGGAATTATATATTAAATTATAAAATGTCATTTGAGTGACTTCAATGTCTTCATTTCTATCACCATATCATTAGTAATTTTTTATACATTCAGATCGGGTATATGAAGTGTGTAAAATCATTAACAGAAAAATATGAGAACGATGTAATGAAAGTCCAAGAAAGCTTGAATAAATCAACAGTATATAAGAGGATTGGAAGACTAAAATCAGTCTCTCTTTTAGGCAAGCTGTTTTAACGAATTAGAAAATTTACAATATAATTGTTGCGCTTTCACATCTTTTGTGTTTGATGGTTTTCCAATTTAAAATCGAAGCAACTCATAAAATATTAAGCAATGACGTTACATCATACTCTGTTAAATTAAAATATGTCCTTCATGTGTTAGGGGTTTAAATGATGAAGATGAGATGATTCCAAAATATGGCTGCCCAATCTTTCATTGTGTGACACGGACGCATAATAACTTGATAACCTCTTAAAAGACAACTCTTTTTCATATCAACATTTCTTATATCAATATTATGCCATTATATTTCAGCCGCATTGTTTGTGTGTGTGCGTGTGTAAGCAAGGCATGTATTTTGGTCTTGTAAACTTTTCCCAGTACGGACAAATTGAAGCTTCATTAAAACAAAAAAATTGTGCGTAGGCGTAAAAAGTAACCATATTAGGAACGTAAACTATTTATTTATACTAACTATTTATAAATACAGGGAATGAGGGAGGATAAAGTGTGTAATAATATTGTTTGTTCAATCGTCGGGTTCTAATTTGCTTTATTTTACCGAAATTATATATTAAATTATAAAGTACAACGTCATTCGGTGACTTCGATGTCCTTATTTCTATTACCACAATACTAGCAATTTATTTTACATTCAGATTGGGTAAATTACATCCTGCAAAGTGTGCAATTATCAGTAAAAAGCTGTGAGTACGATGTAAGAAAAATCCAGGAAAGCTTGGATGAATCCATACTGCGATGAAAAGAAGTAAAATAAGCCAACGATAATTTTTAAGGTTTTTCCCCAATAATTTTTTAAGTCAATATATGTAAACGAATTTCATGTCATATATTCAGTTTTTTGTCCTCGTTCTAATGATGTTTTTAGAGGGCTTTAAATATTTGTCGGCTTAATTTTATTTACTTTTATATGAAAAAGGACATACAAAAACATGCTAATTTTGCAAAACAGTTTATTTGGGCAGCACATCAGGACCGTATATTCACCGAGGCAATATAGCCTGAAATCAGCACAATTTTCTGCGTTGAACAAAGTTAAAGCCATTGAAAACACAATCCAGTTACAGTAAAATACATTTATAAAACTCCTAGTGGAGTATTATGACATTTTTACGAACAACTAGATGAGTTACCCTTTCAACCACAAAGACAAAAAAGCACAAAAAGCTCAAACCAACCCACATTACAAAAATGGCTAAAAATTGTAGAATTTTTATATCATCAATAGTGATTTCAGCTCTTGAGTAAAACTTTGGGCTCAAAACGAATCTACTTCGCAATCTTTCCCCATAAATGGCCCATGCTTCCCACAACGAAAGTAATCCAGAGTTTTCCAGCCTGCTAAACGATACCTTGAACCAATGTCGACCGAGCATGTTCATTTGATACACTTTCATCGAGTGGTGAAAGTCCTTTTCAACCAAGAAGCAATCAATTAATCCTTTGGTTTTAATTTCTTTTGCAATTTTTAGTACTTCCTCTTTGACAACAACCTTCTGCAGCTCGGCAGAGCTACTAAGGGCAATATAAGAAATCTTTGTTCCTCTTGCTGCAGCTTTCCCAAAATAGTTGATAATATGTTTGTCAATATAATCAGTGTTTTTGTGACCTTTAATCTGATGTAGGCTATTATTAACACTGCTTATTCCGTGAGTTAGAAATTCTTGCAGAAATATCTCAGTTTCATTCACTTTATTCGAAATTTTCATCTGAAGCTTTACATGCCGAATGTATGGGCTCCATAGAATTTTAAAACCGTCATTTATAATGCTTCCCAATGATGCATAAACTTCCATTGGTGCTGGAGCGGTGACTAAACTTGTGAGATCGTTTTCATAATAGGTCCGTAATATCATTCCAGAAAAGAGGGCCATGAAACAGTAGCACCTTTTCAAGTGCTCAGTTGAGCACTGACTAAATGGCTGTAGATGTTTTATTGTGTCAAAAATAAATGTTTTCAAATCCCGGTTTTTTAGAGCAGCTAGTACAAGTACAAAACTCCAGATCGAAATTATTATCCAAATCGAATTATCAAATGGATGAAACCAAAGCTTGAAATTTATGTCTTTCCTCAAGTTTCCTGCCCTGTTGCTCTTGCAATAAATCAACTTGAAACTATCAAATTTTATGTACTGCAGCACTGTTATGGCATGGAATGGAACCCAGCCGGATCCATGCACTTTTTTAAAGCTATTAAAAAACTCTATAAAATCGGGTATCGGTGTAATCGTCTGAGGAGAATTTGGGTTCAGTTCGTGAAGTATTCGATGTCTATACTTCCTGTAACTATTTTTTTGGCCGGGATCATACAATAAAACGGTCATGTTATGAATTTGTGTTCCAATAGTCAACATGCTCATGATTTCAGGGTTGCATATTGGAACTAGCTGTTTTGCCAATTTTAAGCAGTTTTCCGGAGACTCTGAATACTTTCTGTGGTCTACATATGGGGATCTGTCGAAGAGAAAATGAAGATTCATTGCGTGGGCGTTTTTGTAGGCGTATTTATGCGCAGCTATTGGATCCATATATGATTCTTCTTTCTTTTCATATATTAGACTTTTGTCGAAAGAGAAATCTTTTCTGAACGTTACAACCTTCATGTTTATGTAATCCACATTTGATGAGTTTTTGAGCTCAATTATAGTGGATATTAAAGGCTCACTTTGTAGTCCAACAGACCTATATCGGTTACTGGGACAGTTTCTTAGCATCACGGACAACGTCGACGGTACTGACAACAAAAGAGTGAATCTGAGCAGTCCATAATCATCAACGAGGCTCCAACCATAAGACTCGTACAGATTTTGAGCGTATGGTTCAACATTTTCATTTGACAGATTGTAAAATGGAGTGCACGTTGGTGTTACAGTTATGTCGAATCGTTTTGTTGAAAGTTTTGTTGTGGTGCGTTGAAGGATTATTGATCCAAGCACGTTTCTTCTATTTTTTCCTTTTGTCAAAGGCCCTGAGAAAGTCATTTGTTGAGGACACGGTGACACTGATTCTTGGCAATAGCCAAATGTGTTTTCATTCTCTGAATCCTCTGTTAGATGTTCCATTGCAAAAAGATAAAATATGAAATGGTCTGGAGACGTAATATTAGCGATTTTGTCCACAAGATTTTGTAAGTTAAAACTGAAAATGGGTGGACATAATACAAAAAGGAACGTCGAGCCGAACCAAACGCAAGTAACCATTTTCGCAATATTCAAAACACAGTCAAATTGTTAAGCTGTAATGGAGTACTAAAACTGAAGCACTGACGACTGAACTAGATAAAACGGTGTGTATTTAAAATGCTCATACTTTTGGTTGGCTTTATTGAACATTAAAAGAATTGTGAAGAAGTATATGATTGTTAGCTCTAGGATTAAGTTAGAAATGTAAGCTCGTTTGTGGTAGAATTTTTTAACTGTACATATTTTCCAACACTGAGACAACCTAATAGTAATACGTATTTGCGGCTTGGTCATTTTTTAATTGAAAATACATACACAGTCTTTGTGGTTTAAATATTGTTGTTTCCTGTATAAAATAATAGCTTATCCATGAACGAAAATTGGAGAAAAACTCATTCTAAAATGTTCATGCATTTGTAAGTACTTTAGAACTTCTGGCAATTTCCTTTTTGTAATTTTCACGTGATAGAGAAAGAAAGCTTCAAAATATTTCAGTTCAAGAGACAAACTAACTCGGAAATAAGTAAGCAACCCTGATTCAATCCAGCTAGCATTGAAAGACATTGATGAACAAATCCAACTATTTGACAAAGAATTATCATTTGCTAATTACGAATGTGGAGCATTGTTGTACTTACATATTTATAAACTATTCACTATTTCATATAACTCTTATATGAGGCTAAAAGCTATTCTGATAGGATTCTGACTAGAATTAAATATGTAAAGATGAAGCAGAACGGTTAGTTGTGTAATTTCAATGTCTCGCTTTATAATACAGCTATACCGAATAATATATATATAATTTAGATATGTCATGCTCGTCCTCAAAAATGTCAAGTCGACGGTAAAAACGATGTAAAAATTTCCTGTCCTCTAAAAACCAATTGTGAAAAGCATTATACTATTCGTTGAGCAAGGATAACTATCTATGTCGGATGCAGTTTTCATTCAATTAAAACATACATGTATTGAATTTAGTTTCCGTATTTTTATTTACTGTCACATCACACTATCATTACGACTAACATGACACCAATGAAATGACTCGATTATGTCGTTACACTCACTACAACTGTTGATCTCTCGCTATCTATGCACGTAAATTAAGTTTTTACAACTTTCCAATTCAAGTGGGTAGCTGACGGTTCTGATGGGATTGAATGCATTCATTCATTTGGATGACGCAAATTCGTAAAAAAAAGAAATTTTGAAGTATTAAATAACTGTTTATGCACTTTGCTTACGCGAGTTGATGAAATAAACATATTGACAAAGGGCTTTATCTCCAGGTGTGTCCCGAAACGGGTCGAGTGGAAGTAGAATGAAGTGAAGCTTTTCATGATGCTATACGCATTGATAGGTGAAAGCGCAAGAGAGCCAAGACAAAGACAATTTAGGTGTTTTTTTTTATTTTCGTGAGTTGAACATATTATTACACATGAATTGCAGCAGAGTAGGCATATAACAGAGAGAATAGATTCTCAAACACAATTGCTCACCGTGTAAGGTTGCTACAAAAATTCGTATTAATTCATCATCAACACAGTTTGTACAAATTAAAATACAGAGTCGCCTTCGTACGCTCATTCTTTCCAGTCTAAAAATGATATCCAATCAACAATACGCCCAAAGACGTGTGAAACCCACCCCATTGATTGTCTCATTGTTGCAGGCATCTTTGTCATTGCAATAGCACCAGACCTCAATGTCGGTCTCCGAGTGATCAGCAATAGATTTCCCGTTGACGGTTACAGTCCTTGATGACGAAGCACCGTAGGGAAATCTTTTTCTTCAAGGCATCCATAATAGTATTCAAGCCTGCGATCCAAACAGGCGGATGAAACAAAAAGGGTTTGTTTCGTTGCAGATCTTCGGAGCATACCCGGATCTCGGTTGTTCTATCTTGCATCGGAGAGCTGCCCACAACAGAAATCCACAATCAAATCCATGATTTATTTTTTTAAATTCTCTCATTCATTTTGATTTTACCTTCAACTCCGAAAGGAAAACCGGCTGTAGCCACCAAACTGATCAGCACACAAGGAAGGAAGAAACGGAGTTTGTCCAACCGGATGATGATGATTACAAGTATCAACAGAACCAGAAGATTTTTCGGTGTTGATACTGACTCGGCACCTGAACACAACGAGTACCCCACTTTCCCTTGGTCGAGGATCCCCTCTTGGTTGCAGTTGTCATTGGATTTGCACCAGCAAACAGACTTTTTTGAGTCTTTGGGATGAACTCCGCAGTTTTTGGTGGGGTCCCCAATGCTGCTTTTACTCGTTTCCACCCAGCTGCAAAATGTCTTGACTAGAGTTGGAGGAGAATTGTTATCATCCATCCATGCAACGCAAACGGGCCTGCCTTCGAGCTTGTGCAGTCAACGGAACGACGGTCGTTCCGTTCAACGACCTGTGTTCTTATTGTCACATACGAAAGGCTCTGGTCCTAATAATGACTGGCATTCCCAGCATTTGAGAACGCCTAAAATAAATAAAAACGCCGCGATGAAATAGTTTTACAGACAAGTGTCTGTGTGAAGTGTGAAAATTGATATCAATCACGAATATTACAAAAATGTGTTAATGAACATCATCATAGAGGTGGGGCAGTGTAACGCATTTTATTGAACTCATCTGGTTTGGATTTCAGCAGGAGAAAAGGTTCTTGCTTTAGTTGCACGTCAACCTGATTCGAAATATTCATGTATATAATAAACTACATTAGCAGGTGGACTGCTATGATTAATTCTGTCTCGTACCAGAATTACATTAGACCTGCAAAAGAAATGAACAAGTTGTAATTATTTTTGTCAAGTCATCCAATTCTACTTGTATGACCGCTGAGCTGACCGAAGCGGAACGGAGAATAAAAGTGCATTTTCAAGTGCAAAGTCAATCATATATAATAGAATTCAAGATGAAAATCTCTATAATTTTGCAACTATTGTTTGCCTTAAAATTCGTCTCAACAACTGCTGCTCAAGAAGATTATAAAACTGTGCTAATGAACATTATCACAGAGTTGGGGCGAAGTGAAACATTTTCTCAATTTCATCTGGTTTGGATTTCAACGGGGGAAGAACATCAGTCTATTTTCAAATCCGTCGAACGAGCTTTAAAAGAGCAAGAGTGGAACGTATCAGTGATGTTGTTCCAGATGACAAACTTAGAAACCAAGCACAGCCAATCAGATTTAAGCGGAATTCTCCATTGGACAAATCCTGTTATTCTACAATACTTGATTGTAGTGGAGCTGCTTTCAGAGGAAACTGGAGCAGCCGATATTGGTCGTTTTTTGAAACATCTCACATATCCTGGATGGAACCATCAACAGAGCTCATTTTATTTTCCTAAACTTGAAATCGGATGCTGGTCAAGGCCTTCCCTTCATATCTGATACCACCTTTGACATGTACCAAAGTAAACTTGAGATTTCACCGTGTCCACAAAAGGGAAAGGAAGTTGGGGCAAGCTGCATCATCTCAAAAACTTGGTGTTTCCACTGGCCAACAAAGCTACACCTCATCTCAAAATATGATCTACAATCTAAACAACTAACTCGATATATTTCTTCCTCATTTCCAAAGCTGCATGATAATTTTCCGAGTCAAAAACTAACTCTTGTTTCACCAATAGCTGCTCTAACTCCTACTGGAAAATCGGATTATGGCTACGACCCACCACTTTCATCATACTTATCTTCCAAAGTTAATTTAGCATTGTCAACTATGCTGACTCAATTTAAAGTTAACCAGGAAATGGATAACGCCTCGTCAAATTCTTCGACACCCAATAATTCATCAATGTCCACCCACCAACAGTACATGGCATTTTTGGAGAAAGTTGAAAAAACGAAAGTGGCTCTGTCCCTCCAACTCAATCCATTTACATACATTCTACCTAAACTCGGCTTCACCAGGGTCTACTTACGTTCCACATTGGTTTACGTCACTAACAGTCAATTTTCCCGTGGAGGAGAATCACTTTCTGTTACTAAATGCTACATTAGTTTCACCAATTTTCCGCTTTTGTGAGAGAAATATTATGATTCCAGTAGCAAGGAGTCAAGTGTAGACGATTGCAATGTAGCATTCAGTAACGGAAAATGCTTCGCCTGCACAAGAAAATTGACCGCGAGTCACGCAAACCCATGTTACGTATGTAAATCCTGGTGAAACCCAGTTCTGTAAGAGCCATTTTGTCTTTCTCAACTTTCTCAAAAAAGTGCCACGTATTGTAGGGTGGTGGAGGCTGATGAATTTTTGGCTGCCGAAGATATATACAATCAAGCAACCTTTCACTATTCAAATATGTCAGATTTTCATATCAATAAGAAATTGTTTATATTGGAAAAAAGATGCTATAGCCAAAGATACGATGTGTTCCGTATGTTAGAAACTGAAACAAGTTTGGGCTCGTGAGTAAGCACAGAGTACTCGCTAAAATTGAAAATTAAGTTTTAATAGTATGATGTGTAGTTCAACATGTAGATTGCTTGTAAAATTTGGTACAATCGGAAAACACCTTGTCCTCGCTGTGAAGGCAGATTTATGGACCTCTGCATGTAGAACGCAGAACAAAGCGCTGAAAGCCAATTTTTTTCACCTTCATCACAACCCTTGCGTTTTTTGTCATATTCAAAAAATTCAAATCCAGCATAAAGTTGACGGCTGTTGCGCGTGAAAGCTCTTGTAAATATTTTTTAGCTTGCAAATAATATTGATTATAGTAGATAAATAAACTGTAACACTGACGGCGTAACATGTCGAAGTACAAATAGCTTACTGAAGAAATAAATTCTGAAAAGTACATTGAAAGCATACACCCTTTAATCAATCGTTAAGTTGAAGTTTTCTAGTTTATAACTAATCCAATATACACTCATTGTCTGGTTTCCACTTTGCTTTCGTCAAGCTGGGATTCATTTAGAATTAGTTATGAGTCTATGACGCGACAAAAGGGAATCTCAATTTCTTCGTTTTTTCTGCAAGCCTAAGCAGGAAACATAGATTTTTGTTACGAAACATAAAGAATCAGTAACGAAGAGTAGTTTGTGTGATTGACTAGCTGCATGTTCAACATAAACTGATTGCCTTTTGGTAATAGATTATTTACAGAGTTTTGTTGGTACCTAAAGAATTCCCCCAAAAAATGTGACATCTGCATTTTGAGCTGGACTGACCGACTAATTTTTTCTGCAGGCCTAATGCAATTTTTGTACAAGATAGAATTAACCATAGTAGTCAGTATGATTGCTGGCTACATACTCAAATTTAATTTATAACATTTAGGCATCCTGTGAAGGCATCTAGTTTTGTGTAATATTTGTATGTGTACATTTTGAGACATATCGACGTGCAACTGAAGCAAGAACCTTTAACATGTAAAGTTTGCGTCTGGCCAGAACTGGTCAGAACTGGTCAGTCGTCTGGTCCTCTTTTTTATTTTCTATTCCCTGATGTGTTTAAAGGTCTTGAGAAACCTATCAAAAATTCATTTCAGAGCAAATGCACCAATACAAACTAAGATGGCCTAAAGGTAAACCTCAAATATCGGCCAGAGATCAACGAGTTGATGTCCAGTCTCAGCCTTGCGTCGCTTCCTTTGCTCTCCACTTCCTTTTTATTGGCTTTCTGCTTTTGAAATACGTTTTGGTTCATGAACTCCTGTATAGAGTATGAGGTCAAACCAGACTCTTCCACAAGCCAGGAGACAGCAGTTGTAAGTTTTTCTGCCAAAGGGATCTCCTTCACGAAGCCAAAACACTTTAGACCCTGTCGAGTCAGACTCTTTGAGATTAACAGGGGTTGCTCCTGTTTAGACAGCTGTGACATTAACAGTAGAAAAAGATCTCGCTGGATAAAGCATGCAAATTTGCTTGCCTCAAGAACCAGCGTAACCAGGTATTCAAATGGAGGAAAACTTGGTTTAAACTTAGCCTTCCAGAGAATGTCTTCCCTTCAGTCCTTCTTGGAGAAGACTCCAATCTTCCATTTTGGGTCTCGAAGTATTTTTTCAATCGGCTGGATTGGGGCGAGTCGAAACGGTGTCAAAGCCTGTCAAATGAATTCCAACGAAGTACAGCGAAGTAGCGAATGTGAACTATGTAACTGCAAACAACGCCCAAGTGTGGCGGCAACCTCGTATTTTAATTTTGAGAGCTTCCTCAAGATTTTTATGACTAATTCTGCTTTCATGAAGGACTAAAAGCCAGTTCCATTTTTGCAGCTTCCAAAACTCGTGAGTTTCACTAGTTTTCCTCTTTCGCAACAGAAATATTCTGATTCCAGTGGCAAGCAGAGAAAAGAAGATTATTGCAATGTAGCATTCAGTAACCGAAAATAATTCTCCTCCTCAAGAAAATTGACTGTGAGTCACGTAAACCCATTTGGTGCGTGAGTAGACCCTGGTTAAAACTGTATTTTGGTAAAATGTATGGAAATGAACCGAAGTCGACTAATAGAGCCATTTTCTCCACTTTCTCCAAAAATGCATCGAACTGCTGGGTGGTGGACATTGATGATTTATTGGCTGTCGAAGCATTTGACGAGATTTTGTCCAATTCTGGGTTGAATTAATATAGGGTTACCTCGAAAAAATTAAAAGGGTAAGTCGAATGTCATCTTTGATTCATTAGTTTTTTAATGTAAGACGGGAGTCATGCGAGACATTCATTTTGGCTGAGGTTACAATAGAATTATTAAAGTTCTGACGGGTTTTTCTGATTGAGAGCCAAACGAAATGACTTTTCCCCATGATTTTCCATTTCAGTTTTAACATGAAGCACTTTACTGAAATCATAGTGCAAATGGTAGTTATTTGTTCGGAAACTGTTTGTGAAGGATTCATTGAAGATTTTTTTGCGAAGTTTTAGTATTTATTGCGAGGTGGAAGAGAAACTGAGCGCTGCCCAACCCAACGGACCCAACCCTTAAACCGAAGAAAGGAAGGAAATGTGGATGTCGGGAAAATGTTAAAAGAATCAATTGGGACTAATTTACAATCTGGAGAATGAGCGAGAGCCGGAACTCCTCCGAATCGTTGAGAAGCCATTTGCCTGGCAATAGCTGACAGTCTCAACGATGACAACGCTGCATTTATCTTGGTCGTTGCTCATACTCATAATCAAGGGAAGTGAGGTATCACCTCAAATTCAGTCAAAGATGCTATCACCCAATCAGGAGAAGGCACATGGCCGAAAGGACGTAGCAAAGCAAAGAAGGAAGAAAGCGAGCTAGATCTCACT
>JAQGAP010001851.1:0-17633 GCA_034697805.1 Orchesella bifasciata
AGAAGACGAGATCGCAAATTGGGTGAACATGGTTGTGTTTAATGACAAGGGAGAGGCTTCAGCCCGACAAATTGCGAAGAACATTGTAGGAAATTGTACTGAATTATGTAGGTAGCAAACTTAGTTTTTAAATATTTTTAATAATTATCCTAACAATTTAAAAGTTAACGTGAGGATTTATCAATTAGCAAAAGTACCTGGAGGACCAAAGTGTTCTAAACCATTTAATAAGTGTGTTAGACGATCTGCGGTAATTTCAACGTTCATATTTTCTAAACAAATTTATTTTCTGCAAATGCATTCTAAACTGATTTGTGTATTTTACTTCAACTCAGGGTTGCCATTTAACTGCCGAAGAAGTGACAGAAACCGCCATCAAACTTGGTTAGGTTAACTCCCGCAGTAACGAAAATAACAAAATATTAATTACACAAAATTATTTTTCAAATACTGAATCCAAGGCGGTTTTACGAAGGTCAATAAATCAAAGCTTTGTAACTTTATATTCTATTCTTTAGCAAACTATTTAAATCTTATTAGTACACTTTGAATCAATACATCGTTCATATTATAGAATGGCTGATTAGCACAGTTAAACCCTGGCAGATTGGTAGACCACAGTTTTGTTGGCATTTATTGACAATTATTTCTAATTATATTGTGTCTCATTACCAACAAAATCGTACTTTACCATACGTCATTGTGACGTATTTGTACTCAGGGTTATTACAGGTAATTACTAATAAAATATAATCCGTTTAGGTCAATTTTTCGTAGTGACCTGGTAATTTTGTAATTGACAAATAAATTCAACCGAGACTATGCGCTCTCTATTGACGCTTCATGAGAGTAAAACTTTGAAGTTCAACATACTGCAAACTGTACGAGAAATATTTCAAGTCATGCTTGACAGGAGAGTGTGTGTTTTGACACATGCCTTGATCAAAATCTCTAGGCATGACTGAAGCACGTTGTTTCAATACGAAGCACATACACAGCTATAAGAGTCGGCTATTCGCTATGTACCTAGAATGGACTCTTCCTAAATCCGCATCAACAGCACACTGAAGATGCGTGTCTTTTAGATTATGATACTTCTTCCAAAAACCTAGGGAGTATATGCAAATATAACTCCTGGAAAAACACCAAGCTCGAAGCATGCATGGAATCGAGAGTCCAGATCAGAATCCTTACACAGTCAGAGTGGTGTGATAACAAGAAGCAGAGGAGTAAAAT
Organism: Orchesella bifasciata; assembly: GCA_034697805.1. NCBI lineage: Eukaryota > Metazoa > Arthropoda > Collembola > Entomobryomorpha > Orchesellidae > Orchesella > Orchesella bifasciata. The sequence continues at coordinate 1,237 of JAQGAP010001851.1, forward strand.
CAATGTTTGTTATACTCCCGTCTCTCAAGCACTGAGACTTGTTGCTGCCATCACATGTGGATGTTTTGTTTTGATTTTTGTAAATAATACTGGTCTGGAATTTCTTTAACAGGTAGTATAATCGTAAATTTATTTGAAATCAATGTTTCTTATTGCGATTCAGGTGCTTAATTTGACATGTAATTGTATATTTCAAGGTATTGGTTCGAGAGGTGTCTAATTTCTGTTTTTATTTTCTTTTGCAGAAAATAGTCAGCACGTTTGTGAAAATTGCTTTCCGGTGGCTTAACTTACCATGAATCCCCAAGTAATTATAAAGCGTGATAATTTTACTTGTCCCAAATGCAAGATCATCGTGGTGGGATTTACCCACTACAAAATCCACGAGCGGGACCATAAACTATTCACTAACTCTGCCCGTCCTAAAGATACGGTGGTAAAACGTGATCACTTCACTTGTCCAACCTGTCGGATCATCGTGGTCGGGTTGGAGCATTACAAGATCCATGAAATGGATCACAAACGGTTTCGTAACGCCCGGCGTTCCCTCCAGGATACTGGGAGAAGCCATGACCCTTCCAAGGATGCCCGGGAGCAAAGCCAGGTGGAGGTTGCTAAACCAGGTTCCACTAGGTTGGCCAAGACAGTCGTGCCCGGTACTAAATTGCGTTATAAATGCAACAAATGTGATGACGTCTTCTCCACCGAGGACTTGTTGAAGATTCATTATATGATGGCCCACCTTATTGGTGCAGGAGGTAAAAGCCCATGAATTTGAATTATTATTATTGTTATTAGTGTAATATTTCGGGGGCAAACTCTGCTAATATTAAATGATTCATTTGTACATAATCACAATTCAATGTTTTACAGTCGTTCAAAAGAAAGCTCAAAAAGCAGCTCGAGAAAACAAGAAGAGAAAGAAAGCTGCACCTCTGAAGCCAGCCTCCTTCAAAATCTAAGGTAAATATCTTCCCTAAAAGTCTACAAACAACTATGTTTTATGCGAAATGTTCCTACTTAAAATGGATACGCAGACCAATTTCCACTAATTTTGGTTATTTTTTGATACTTTTAGCCCTGAGATACCATTGGGCCTGCTGAATTTGTGGAAATCCTAATTATCCATTGATGGAAGTGATGAACTTTAAAATATTGTCTCGGCTTTATCATTTTACATGAACATCTAATTTTTGTATTCATTTACTGATGCTGTGTCAAATACAACCTTTTAAATTAAATTTTTAAATTTAAAATACAACGTTCGATTCATTAGTTATATTTTTCCCATATCATAACTGCAATTACATCTAACCTATTCTCAGTTTTCATATTTTGGCAGTACTGACGACGGATGACATTACATTTGTGGGTTTCAGGAAATTGCAGTCTTTGGTTCGGGTTTGATAACCATTACCATTCAGACACGTGAGTACCATGTAGTTCATGCTCGTGTGCCAATTATAATAGTTTTTTTTTTGCAAAAATTTCTGAGTAGGGACATAACAATTTATTTGTTATCAGATCAGTTCGCTAACTTAGCTCTGAATTCTTGCACGTGATTATTATCATTGTGGCCTTCCTGTGAGAAAAAGAAACACGCGATGTGATTGACAGGCTGTTTGAAGATTACGGCAGTATTCTTTTAGTAAGAACAATAAATTAAGTATTTAAATGACAGATTACACCTTGCGTGACTAAAGGATTCAAATACGACTGGAGAAAAAATCCTAAATTGTTGTGGCAGGTTAGTTTGGCAGCTGATGAAATAATGAAAACAATGAAGTATGAAAAAGATTAGGAAGAGTTTTGCGTCACAATTCGTTATCTTCGTTCCTCAAGGCATTTAATCGTTTTCAGTAGCATGATGTGAAAGTTTTCCGCGAAAAAACACTCGTACAATAAAATTTCAACCTATTCTTGATGTGAGCAAACGACAATTAATGTTTATTGGATGGTATGCTTACCAAAAAAATTAAAACCAAATGGTAAATTTCCTCAAATGGTCTAGAATGCACACAAAATTCCTAATCAAATGTAAAAGCAAAAGCAATGCTACAGTCTAGCGAGCCATTAGCAAACTTACAATTTGGTTTACACAAAAATCCATCAAATTTAGAGGAGTTTGCTCATCCATATAATTCACAGTGCCAATGAACGTCCTCAACGGTTGCAACGACTTCATGTATCTCTGCACCCATCTCCTCTGTCGCCTGTCCGTCAGCGTCGGCACAACTTGGTCTTTGATCGCCCTAATGCTCTCCTTTGACGTAAAATGAACCTTGCTCTGCAGACTTGAGTAAACCAAATCAATGACGAAAGATTCCACCGCAATCGCACTGCACCAAAGAATCCCAACCATCCCTATTCTTCCATATCCAAGTGCAACGATCTCATAAACCCCCGTGATGAATAGGAGCTGCATATAAATAATTGTTGCAGGAATAAGCGCTGTTTGTTGAGTCACGTTGTAATATCTGCTCAAAACCTGGAGTTCTCTGTATAATTCGAATCGGGAGGGAGATTCGTCTGAAAGGAGTCTTCTCTGAAAATGTTGAACATATCGCAAAAAGCAGTAGCCCTGAATGAATGAGAGATCAAATAGCCAAAATGCAAAGCTCCCCATTCCATCATCATGGAGCCAATTCATAAGAAAAATTAGCAGAAACACGATGACATTTGAGCTGAAACTCCACTCAATATTAGGATCTGTACTCTGACATTCGGGAATTGCAAAGTAGCCCAGTTGAATTGAATTGCAGGGGCCATACCATCGTTGGTATGAAAAGAGCGTGACAATTCCTGGCGCTCGAACTATTGCGTACAGTGTAACTATTTTCATGAACCGACTTTCCGAGCTGGGTGCTTTCCCAGGTCGAAAATCTGAAACAAAACAGAATAACATGGTTGTAGGTGCATTTTTTAAAAAAATACTGCTCTACTTACCTTCTTCATGAAGATGTTCAAAATTCACAAATAAATTGAACATCTCTTTGAAAGCTTCTTTTTTCTTGATAAGCTGCCATTTTGACAGAGCACAAACTGCCGTTCCAACAGCAATCAGCCAGCTTATCAATCGGATTGCTATATCTTCATTTCTACTAACGTAAAGCAACTGATACCATAAAACTAATCCACAAAATGAGTACGTGAATGTTTTGAAAAGCTCCCAAATCTGTTTAGTTTTATTAGTTAGCGACAATGTTTCGGAATTTGGGGCAAATCGAAGCGGACACGTTCCCCAAATTCTGTGCACTTTTCCAAAGCATTTTATGTACGGAATGAGATTCTCCTTTAGTAACATTTTTATGGTGGTTTGGAAAATGTTATGTTGGTCAGGTAGATAGTGAAGGACGAAGCACTGGCTCCTAACTGATATCAAAAGTTGGATGATGTTTGGAATAAACGAGCAATTTACGTCATGCCAGAAAACCCGAGAAAACTCTGGAAAAAATTTAAAATGCATCAGATTTGCAGGTATCGTGTTCAAGAATGTTATGCTTTCCAATTAAAAATGGGCAGTTGTTAGGCATCAAATTTAAGTGCACTAGAATCATGACCGAGTTATAATTCAAAACATTTCTAGATACCTAACTTTTTTCCAACTCCTTATGGCTGGTCAATCTATCACCAAATGAACATATGCATATTTATTGAGAACAGAATTTCTAATGAGTTTTCAGCTTGATATGTTTACTAGAATTTTTGCGAAGAGTTTCTGTTCTCTTAAAAATGTCTATATTATACAAGCGTTGCTTTGTAAAGGATTCTTAAGGATTATTTGACTGCCAGAATAAAGAAAAAATCAGTGTTTGGTCATGAATCATTGTTTTTATGGCGACAATTTTTTCGAGAAACACACGTGATTCATACGCAAGTATGTATTTATTCGGTTTGTTCACGTGATAGTTGTTCATGTTTCCCTGCTTGATTTGTGTTGAGTGAAGGTATGTGGTCATAAATGCTTAAATGAATTTCCATGGGCTTTAGTAGGAATTGTGGCACATTAAAAAAACGATGATAAGATCAAGTGGAATGGTCGCGTGTGTTGAGTTTTCATATATTGGCACACTAGAGAATTTTTGAAACCGTCTAAATGAAGACACCAGAAATAATAGTCAGTTTTGACCTCCTAAGAGGAAATGTTTTGTTTCTGAAGGACAAACATGGAATATTATGGTTGTTATGTGACCTAAAATTGAATTTGTGATGATAATTAAACCCAATTATACCTAATTAAAATATGTAATTGGCCATAATTTTCATAACAAATGTGATAAACTATTTCACCAAATTTTCTTCCCGGTTCGGAAAGATTTTGATTACCGTGGTAAATAAATATTGTGGCGTGGACATCATGTCATAACATTGGGATGAGGAAGTTAACTATTATTTTGAATTTTTTAAATTTGAATGCAAGTATTCAAGTTGTTATAGTAGTAGTTTCACAAACTTCACGCTTTCATCTTTTTAAGTCTGTTGGATAATTTGACATGCAATGACTATATAACATGGCTATGTTTATGAACTAAAAAGGTTCATGGTCGTTTAATTCAATATCATTACAGTCAACTTAGCCAAATAACTGCGCATTTATATTATTTAACCATAATTTAAGAGTGACTTTTCTTCCACCTTTCTTGCATGCTCTTATCGATTTTTTTAGTTTTGCAGGTTATATTATAACGTCAGCAGACAACAGAACGACTTGAAGTTTGTTTACCTGCCTCTTATTGTTTTTCAGATGAATTTCCACTGAAATTTTGGTCGCATAAATAAAAAAAAGTTTTTTTCATTTTTATGAATAATCAATGCACTCTCAAAGTGCCTGCCACTACAACTCAGCGGAATTTAAGTTGTATGTACTCCCTTATAGTTTACAATTCCAATAAATGGCTTTAGCTGTTTATAATTTCACATTGTTGTATCCCGTTCCTCATTTGTGATACAATTTTGAATGAATGTTCGCCTTTGCCAACATATGACCTTTGTTTTATAAGATCTAGTAAAACAAAATCAACCACAAGATTCCTATGCAATTTCAGCTCACCACGGAATGCCAACCGATTTTCAATTTGAGTTCAATAAAAAATGAGCATTATTAAACCCAACTTTCGTGCTTTTTGTGACCAATGAACATTTATTTGATTCGTTCAGTTTATTTTTATCAAGCAATGAGAGTAGTATACGTATTCATGGTCTCTTCTCACCATAAGCCATCCCAGGTAATACGTATAATGCCATGCTGCGATTCCAAGAAAAACATTAGTAACATTTTGAATAAAACTAGAAAAATGCTTGATTGGGAACATGGTATGTATCTGTTGGTAAATCTGAACGCGATGTAGAAATGCAGTTCCGTTCTAACGGAAAGATATATGCCTCATATGTATTTGTAGGGAATGAATGCATGAATATTATATGCATTATATGCATTAAATGAAGTCATGGCTCATTAGCTGTATAGCTATATCAAAAAACATACGCCAAAATATCCTACAAGCATTCACCAGATCTCGTCACCCACTTGTACAGCGTGAAAGAGAGTAAAAACATGCGTAATAATATATACATATACACAACCTTTTCCCTCACCCACTCCTGCTCACATGTACACAACCAGTCTTACCATTAGTGTGGAGGTATAGCAGAACAGTTGTTGTTTACTGTGGGGATTTTTATTATTTTTAAAATTGAAATTTCTGACAGAATAACTTAAAATAAAGCAAACTTTAAATCAAGGCATCTTACACTCATGGACGGTGAATTGCCACCAGGTAAAAAACCAAAGCTGGAACCAGAAAAGGTAACGGAATGTTCAGGTTCAAAAAATAGCCCACAACCTAACTCGGATATTGCCCAGTCACCTGTTGCAGAGCCCACGTTAATGCCTGAGGTAAGACGATAAAGTTTACAACGAAATTTCCATACCTCATAAGAAAAATGATTTGATCAATATTCTAGTTGAAGATTATATTGAATTTTAAATTGTATTCAGATGTGGGCCCAAATATTTGAGTATATGCCACCAGACGAGTTGCAAACTGTAATGAATACTACTCCACAGTGGAACCGTCTGCTTCATTCTCAAAAGCCGAGGGTTCTCTTTCTGAAAGTAAATAACCAATTTTTTAAATGAGTTAATGGAAATCAAATCCAGAAAAAATCGCTTGAATAAAGTTGTGGTATTGTTGCTCATTTAACAGGTCTTGGCTTGCTTGAGAGGTATACTCACCTGGAAAGAGATCATGCCATTCCGGTTGGTGAGCAAAGCTTGCAAAATTGGAGCGGAATTGGCGTATCCAGAAATTCCAACAATTATTAGATTATCTGGGGAAAGAGTTTTGGCACAACAGCGCTTAGCGCGAGCTATGGAGGGAGTTAATGCACGTTTTCGGATGGGTATGCGACATGAAGCGAGAAACCAACTAAGGGAAGCTCAAGGGCTTCCTGCGCAGGAATTTCGTGAGAAAGACGACGGACCAGATCGTGCAGATGAGTTCAGCAAGGAGGAAATGCAGGCATACTTGCTTCGTCGTTTTCAACGGTTTCAAGAAGAATAGCAGTGGAAATGAAGAAAACTCTGGAAGCAGTCATTTAAAGAAATAAGGTTTTGTTGTTGTGTTCGGTTCCATATAAATAAAAGGCTTTAACTTAAAACGGGATTTTGATATAAATAAATTACACATTCGTAAAGTACATTTGACTTTTTCTAATCTATAAATTTAATTAAACAAGTCACATCAAGCACATGGCAGACCCTCTAACTACAGTGGTTTTTTAGTTTGTCTTTCTGCGTTAAATCTAAGATAAAAAAATAAGCCATACTCATTTATAAAACCGAAGCAAAGCTCATGTTATGAAATAGGATAGTATTGCTCGCAAAAATCCACAAACGCTGCCTGCGCTTCCTATTGACTCAGGGTCGCAATAAAACCAGCTAGTAGAGACGACCTCTGTACTACAAATACAAGGAGAAAATTTGCAAGTCATGTATGAAAAATACATGCGATGTGCATGTGAAGCTTGTATGCATAGCAAGACTTGGGAGTGCAAACTTTGCTTGGAATTTCTAGAGCTCTCCTCTACTTTATGTTTAGCTATATAGTTGCTTCGAGGTGAGTATACTCTCATATATTTTTTAAAGGGGGATATACTTGCGTGTATTCCTCCTGGAAGAGTACAGAGCATGAAAGCCCGAGTCAGAGCGGAACTGGATTCACATGCAGCTTGGGCTGGTAAAAAGCGAAAGCAGCTGTGAGTGTATTGCATTCATGTATAGCAAACGTCCTAATGGTTGTTGTTATTTTTTGTAAGAGTATTACTTGCGCAGTTTGTTACTAGTATTGATTTGGGAGTCCCTTCTAATTTGAGGTTTGCTGATCATGGAAGAAACAATCCTTCTGAAAATGGAAGATTTTAATCCTATTGTTGTAATAAAAATGGATCACTTTACTTGCCCCACGTGCAATTCTATCGTGGTTGGGCTTGAGAAATTCAAAATCCACGAGAAGGGACATGAGAAACGTCCAAGTGAGGATACAGCCAACGGACAGGATTTAATTGCAACACTTGTCAAACAAGAAGGTAACTACAACTATAAATTCGATTCATATCCCGTGAGAAATACGCTGGTGCTAAAATCATATACATTTTAAAATTCTCTTAAAAATAATGGCATTCAGAAGAAAGGAACACAAATCTATCGTGTTAATGGCAAGCTATTACTTCATGACTTTTATATTTTATTTACTAATTATTGGTTACAATTTTACAGAACCTGAAAAGTTGATTGAAGTAGTTGGTCTGGAGAATGGCAATCCGATTCCCGGTTCAAGCTCCACAGTCCAAACAACGACTAAAAGGACTATTGATCGTAAGCTTTTTATCCGTTGTCCTCAGGTTCAAACCAACATCCATTTTCTTGATAGAATAAGCAAAAATAGATACTTCTTTGTTTATTTAGCTACTGATGACCGTTATGGGTGCTTTCTTTGTGGAGTCAGGAGAGTGAATCATGAAATGTTTGTGAAGCACATGGTGACAGCTCACCAAGCTAAACATCCAGAGCTGGTCAAGGGGCTCATCAAGCTAGTTCCGGCTATCAGACGCGAACGCATTAAAAACAACCGTGCGCTTGAGAGAGAACGAGACCAAAACACCATGTAAACTGTTTCAATTTCTCTTTGTGGGCAGCTTTAAAACATTGAAAACCGATTCACGATATTCATATTCACGAGATTCACGAACATTATCTAAACGATACACTTCTGTAAATGGCTCAAATCATTCATTCATATTGGATTCAGATGGCAGTTGTTAGTCTTAATGATGGATCAAAACGTATTTGGCTCTCGTTTTCTGACCTGTGTCACGTTCATATAACCTTGTTACTTCTGTTTGGGAGCTTTATAGGAATTATGTAATAATTATCATAGCCATGTCATATCATGTCATAATTGTCATTATAATATCATATTATTACCAAGCGCATTGCACGTTTTGATTGCATAAATGACAATTATGTTAATAAATTGTGTACATGTAAACAAGAACATCATGTATGCCATAGCAATAAATTACAAGATAAACCAACCCAGTTTGGATTTTGTTTGAGTTTGATTTACTTATTAATTCTTCATCAACAAAATACATTTTTACAAACCATTTCTTTAAAGTAATTTAGAAAAATGCATTGGAATGCTCATATTAACCCGCAAACTGCAAAATTTTAAAAATTATTTACTATTTTATGACACTTACGGCAAATGTAATTAATCACTGCAGGCAATCTTTTGAACTATTAGGAGCAAGAAAAAATCCTTTTAAGGACAATAAAACTTCCTTTTTATGCAAATCCACCGTTAAATTTTGATAAAATAGTACTAAGCCCCTCAAAAACACATTTTCCGTAACATTTTCTAATGTTAGGGTAGCTAGAATGTGTTAAATGTTTTCTGGTAACCAATTAATTCCTGAATATGTTTCCGTTACTTATTGCATTTCTCTCAAATTTCTCTTAAGCTCATTAGAGTAAAGACAACGGTTAGTCGTTTGCTGTAAACATTGTATTAGATACTCCAAAAACCCGCAAGACCCTGATGGTTGCAAAATTGAATTTGTCATTTTTAGAAATTCACCACACAATAATAGCAAAAAATTATTGACAAGGGTTTGGTATATGATTACTCTACGTCAGTTTGTCACTCTAAAAACTAATCGGTTGTCGACAGGTAGGTGTAATTTTATGACAGAAACAATTTTAAAATTTCGTACATTTGCAACCAGCGGTTGCACCAATTTTTAAAGTTTGATTGCACATAAAGTAAAACACTTTGTAGCAGTGACATGCTCCCAAGTGTTTTTGGATGTATCTAGTGGACCACTCTGAATAAACGATGCCTAACATCAATCACTTACCTAAGTTTTCTGGCAAACTTAGGATTTTTGTAATGATTTGGCGTTCATACATTAGCAAGATTTCTAGTGTACTGACGTGGCGCTCTTATAATTGAAAACCAATCCAGTACAATTCTGTTAACATGGAGAATTTTGCAACCTGGGACATTTTAAGGAACGTTTTATTTGGCCATTTTGGAAACTCAACTGTACAGTTCGTTTGGGAAGACGCGACTGCTCTTTCATACTCCACATTTGATTTCTGTATATTGGTTCAGTGCGTATTACTAAATTTTGACATAGTTCACGTAGATAACTACACTCGACATCAACCCAATCGGCAAGGATTTAAAAATACACTTAAGCAAAACGCATATGAATACATTCTTCAACTAAATGCCCGGCTAATTACAAAGCAAAAGTTTTCCATAAAGGATTTACTGTATATTGGGGATTCCACAATTTTAGCTCACCGGAAACCAACTCGTGCCTTGGAAACCATTCTACAAATCAGCCAGCTAAAACCAATCTTGATTCCATCTGCATTTCTGTTGTCCATTCCACCACTGTTGATGATAACTTCAACCAAAAGGAAGGCATTTGTTGCCTTTCAATTTACCAAGTCCCTTTTATTTTTTGCGAATTTAAAAGACAACTTAATTATGCTCGGGTGCATTCCATGTAATGGCAAGTCATTACGCCGTCAGTTTTCGGATTTAAGTGATTTTCATTTGGCGCTATTCCGATTGCCTAAAAATATTTTTCATTTGAAACAAATTGAAAATATTTGGGAGAAACTTCACTCGAATCTTTTGGTTAAGGATCCGAACACTCTAAAGAAATGCGTGACGATGGTAAACCACAAAAAACACCATGAGTTCTATACTGGCACAACTTGTGAGGTTGAAAATGAATACCTTCGGTTTGTTAACTGCACCAATTTTTACGAATGTAATAAGGCGTACTTAAATGGAGTTTTGCTAGAAGATATCGCGTCCATGACACTTGGTAATAATGGTTACAATTTTTTGAATGTTATGATACCATATATATCCCATCATATTGATTACACCTTCCAAGTACTTTTTCGTCAACAAAGCTTCTTCGAATCAAACTTGGATGCATTTTTAACTCCATTTAATTATGATATGTGGGCTTGTACTATTGTATCAATGGTAATAATCTCAATTTGGCTTGTTGTATTGGAAAAGAAACGCAATGTTCAAGTTTTATTTTGGCATTTTGCCGTCATGTTTGAACAAGATGGAGACGATAATCTGGGCAACAGCAAGTTGAGAGCAAAAGCAGTAATATTTATTTGGGTTTATTCGACACTTTTATTGAGAAATTTTTATAACTCTTCCCTTTACTCGTTGATGACGGTAGCCAAGAGCCCAACAGATTTCCCCAGAAATATTGAAGAGCTTTTGGATAGCAAAAATTTCGAAATGTTGTTCCCCTATTCATTTTACTCAAATGTGTATGACTATCAGAGAAAAAATATTGGGTTGCCTTTAGCAATACAGAATTTGTATATTAGAATTATCAACAAGGCTTACTTCATGGATGGATACTCTGACATAGAATTATACAATTTGAAAAATGTTGTACATGGAAACGAGGTGAAGATAAGGTATTATGGATACAATGTCCCAAATGGAGCAACAATAGATGAGTTTTTTAAATCGATTTACCCTCTGACATACACAGAGCCGAAGAAAGTATTTACTAGGTTTGCACTTTTGTGCAAAGGAGACTGTCAATCCGGCAGCAATGTGGCTTTGGTTGGAAAAAAGATTTTTTATCGAATTGAACCAAAACAAAGACCATTTTTTAGAGTGTCTGAGCTTTGGGTAGTACCATATCTAAGCTTCACCTCGTTTCGATTTCCCACATTTTTTGGGGCGGTGGCTCAGTCGGGAATATTCGATTTAATGTTTGCCAGGCAAAGCAATTTGCGAAAATACTTAGAGGCTAGAGACCTTAGTGATGCGAAGCAGGGAATTAGCAAAGAAAGCTTGTTTAGTTATTTTTTTCTGGTGCGTGGCAAGGAGGCTGTAGTAAATGAAGAAATACCGACTACAATATCAGCATTTACAGGAACATTTTTTGTTGTAGGCTTTTTGCTGGTTGTGGCTATCTTGGTCCTAATGGTGGAGGTTTATAGTGACAGAGGTTAGTTCAAGGTGCAAATATTTAATATTATGTGATTAAAATTAAGTTTGATTTGATTTAAAGGCAGTGTTGCATTGACATTTAAAAATATTTTATGATTGTGTTATTAAAAATTTTATATAGGATAGCAGTTTGGGTTATGCTTTGAAATGTACTAGTTGAATGTAGTCATTTGCAGGTCTCGTAAACCTCCCCCCATTAGCTTGGAAGAGATAAATAGCCACTCTGCTTTGATCACTTACCCTTGCTTTTTCGATGAACGGTCCAAGTGTAGTAGGATTGCTCAGTAAATAGTTGGTGTTTGTTGGTAAATCTCTAGTAGAGTAGGAAAACACAACATCTCACTAGAACAGTATTTTCAGGTGAATTTAGACAGATGCAATGACAGTACTAGTGTGGGAAAGTAGCATAGAAGATAGAGATCAAGCATTCCTTGGCGCAACGAATCAACTTGTCGTTGTGCTTGCGTTATGAATATTATGTATAGGATTTGTCTAGAGATAAGAATAGTGTACTTTTTGATCGTCATCAAGTCAGATTCTCAGATTTGTGAGAGCATTCATGTTGATTAATTTGCTGTAAAAAGAGTTAAAGTTGTTTTTTAATTGAAATAAAGTCCTTTTCTAATTGTAATACGTGAAAAGCCCTTGTCGTTTGTGTTCCTAAGTTGATTGTGCATTTAGTTTAATGTTGACTGTTTGTATCAGATAAATTTAGCTAGAGCTTTCATGCAAGGAAATAGCGATTACAGTATTGAATAGATAGGACAGACTAGCGCATTAATCCCAGACATCCAGCCTGAGCAATATTTTGAAGCAATACATCCTGAATTTACCACAACTAGGTCAGATTTTCTTAGTAAGCACTATGCTGTATTTAGTTTTAAGTAACACTCTTTGAATTTGGAATGTATTTGGTCATGCATTTGGATTGTGTACAACATAAAACGAGAAACAAACTTCGGCAAGCTAAAAGACTTCTTGTACAGACGCTTCGAGAGGAGCAAGGCGGAGCCAGATTGCAAAGACCAACTCAGCGAGGAAAATACATAGGAACTTGTCGGTTTTCAACGGTTTTAGCAGAAAATGCACTCAAACTACATAAAATGTTTTAAATTATTCCTAACCTGTTAGCCCAATAAATATCACCTTCCCATTTTTTAAATTATTTCCATTACTTAATTCGCAATACAGGTTATTCATTTCGTGTGTTCACGACTTAGTATGCAGGAATTTATTTTCGGATTGGCATAATGATTATGCCATAATGAAGACATTACACATTTACTTCGTATCCTACTCCAACTAGCGCAATTGTTGTTATTCTTTTACATTGTAGTTGTGATATTTGCTTTAGATAAAAAGTTTTCAAAGAATCTTTAAATTATATTGCATGCTAATTTTATGTTTAAAACTTGGACATTTACGCAGTTTTTTAACTTTACCTAATCTCTCACAGCTTATAGTTATATGTTTATAGGGCTTTTAGAAATAATCCTTGAAAATATAATAATGTGATTATTGGGCTCAATCAATTGTAATGAATAGTTTGGTAAGTTTTTAACTATAACATATTTGAGCTTGTCACTTTAACACTAAGCAACTGTCAACAGGTGGATGCAAGTTTATAGCAGAAACAATTAAATATTTGGCAGTTTTACAACCATCGAATAATCCACGTGTGAATTGGTTTTACTGTGAGTTAGTTTTGAAGTAAACCAATTATTGCATTAAAAGTATGCTCCCCGGAGTTCTTTGGATGTTTCTCTTAGACCACTCTAAATTTACGACGCTCAACGTCAATCACCTACCAAGGTTTTTTTGGGCAATTAACATTTTTTGTAAATGATTTGGAGTTCACACATCATCTCATCACACGTAGTGTGGCTGCGCTTTTACAATTGAAAAAGAATTCAGTAAAATAGGTTAACATGGAGAATTTCGCAGCTTGGGATATTTTAAAGACTGTTGTATTTCGTCATTTTGGAAACTCAACTGTACAGTTTGTTTGGGAAGACGCTACTGCCCTTTCCAACTCCACATTTGATTTCTGTATATTGGCTCAGTGTGTATTACTAAATTTTAATATACTTTACATAGAAAACTTTATTCGTAATGATCCCAATAGGAAACCACTAGGGATGGGATATATAGAAAATTTTGAGCGGGACGCATATGAACACATTCTCCAAATAAATGCTGAGCTAATTACAAAGCAAAAGTTTTCTAATAAAGATTTACTGTATATTGGAGATTCCACGATTTTATCTGACTGGGAGCCCACTCGCACGTTGCGTACCCGCGTGTTTAGCTCTGTAAAACAGATCACGATTCCATCTGCATTTCTTTTGTCCATTCCACCACTACAGATAATAACTTCTACTGAATTAAAAACCTTTGTTGCCACTCGATTCACCACGTCCCTTCTATTTTTTGCTAATATAAACGAAAACTTATTTATGCTCGGATGCTTTTCATGTAGTGGTAAATCGTTACGCCAATGGTTTTCGGATTTTGACGCTTTTCCGTTGGCGCTATCCCGATTACCCAATAATATTTTGGAAATGAAACAAATAAAAAAGATTTGGGAGAAGCTTCATTCAAATGTTTTGGTTGAGGAACCAAACTCTTTAAAGAACTGCATGACGATGGTAAACCACAAAAATCACCATGACTACTATACTGGCAAGACATGTGAGGTTGAAAATGAGTACCTTAGGTTTGTTAACTGCACCAGTTACTACGAATGCTATGTAATCTATTTAAAGGGAGCTTCGCTAGAGGACCGGTTGAGAATTGGTCGTTTTTACAGTAATTTACAAGCTATAATACCATTTATATCCCACAATATTGATTACTCCTTTCAAATACTGTTTCCTCAACAAAAGTTCTTTGAATCAAATCTGGATGCATTTTTAATCCCATTTAATTACGATTTGTGGGCCTGTACCATTGTATCAATGGTAATAATCTCAATCTGGCTTGTAGTATTGGAAAAGAAACGCCATTTTCAAGTTTTATTTTGGCATTTGGCAGCCATGTTTGAACAAGATGGAGATGATAATCTGGGCAACAGTAAGTTGAGAGCAAAAGCAGTGATATTTGTCTGGATTTATACGACACTTTTATTGCGTAATTGTTACACCTCTTCGCTTTACTCCTTAATGACGTTAGAAAGGAGCCCTACAGATTTCCCCAGAAATATTGAAGAGCTCTTGGATAGCAAAGATTTTGAAATGTTGTTCCCCCAGTCATTTTACTCAACCGTGATTGAGTATCAGAGAAGAAATGTTGGGTTGTCTTTAGCAGTACAAAATTTGTATCTTAGAATTATCAACAAGGCCTACATCATGTATGGATACACCGATGTAGATTTAAAAACTTTGGAATATGTTGCACGAGGAGAGCAGGTACAGGTTAGGTATTACGGATACCATGTCCCAATTGGAATAACAATAGATGAATTTGTCGAAATGACTTTCTATAGATCTTTTACTTCACCAACAAAGGTTTTTACCAGGTTTGCAGTTTTATGCAAGGGAGACTGTCAATCTGACAGTAACGCAGCTCTGGTTGGACAAACAAAGTTTTATCAAATGGAGCCTAAACAAAAACCTTTTTTTAGAACATCTCAGCTTTGGAAAGTAGAAGATCCTACCTTCATCTCGTTTCAATTTTTCAGATTTTTTGGGGCGATGACTCAGTCGGGAATATACGACTTAATATTTGCAAGGCAAAACAATTTGCAAAAATATTTGGGGGCTAGAGACCTGAGTAAATTTGGAAAGAAAGGAATTAGCAAAGAAAGTTTGTTTAGTTACTTTTTTTTGGTGCGTAGCAAGGAGGCTATTGTAAATGAAGAAATTCCGACTACAGTATTAGCATTTACAGGAACATGTTTTGTCGTTGGTTTTTTTCTAGTTGTAGCTATTTTGGTCCTGATTGAAGAGGTTTATAGCGGCAGAGGTTAGTTTTACGGGCAAATAGTTTATACAATGGGCTTAAAATATTCTTAGCTATGATTTAATGGCAGCGTTGTATTGACACTAAACTATTTTATGATTGATGTATTTTAAAATAATAATGTAGGAAAGCAGATTGCGTTATGTTGTAAAATGTACCACTATAATTAATCATCTCCATTCGCCAGGCCTTGGCAACCCATCCGTTAGCTTGAATGAGAGACATATGAATCGCTACTCCACTTTCATCACTTACCTTCGCTCCTTCGTTTCAATGTCTTGGTGCGGTAGAATAGCTCATTAGTTACTCTGCTTGTTGGCGAATCTTCAATAAAGTAGAAAAACATCTCAACAGAAGACTAGTTTAAGAGAATTCAGACACATGAAATGGCAGTTATAGGGCAGATTTTCACACTAAGCATTATACTGTACTTAGTTTTAGGTAAAACTCTTTGAATTCGGAATGTATTGAGTATCGTGAGTAAGACGACAGACCAAGCTTGAGAAGATGAGTTCAAGGTGGAAGAAACATAGGCTAACTTGATTCGTCGTCTTAAATAGGTTCAGCAGGCAATGAAGTGAAATGAAGAAAAGTTGCATATCAAGACAAAGCTTTAAATTGAATTTGATTGAATAAATTATACATTCATAAAGTATATTTGACTTTTCTACTCGTTATATTAAATTAAATAAATTCTGGCAAACAGAAAGTAGTGAACGCAGCATTGTACTTAATGACGACTTTAACTAGTTCTTTAGGTAACTCCTGTTCTATTCTGATTTTCTCTCCTCTGTTTATTCCTGTTCTATCCTGATTTTCTCTCCTCTGTTTATTCCTGTTCTATCCTGATTTTCTCTCCTC
>JAQGAP010001852.1:0-17630 GCA_034697805.1 Orchesella bifasciata
ACAGACAGACAGACAGACAGACGACGACGACGCGATACAGAGTGATCTTAATATGTACCTAAAGGTACATAATAATAATAAAAGATCATCACTTTGTTAAAATCTTTGAGGATTTTGCTTTGGACTCAAATTTTCATGTGTTTTTATAAACATAATAAGATCATTGCAGGTCTCAGTTTCTACATATTAAGCTAAAAGTACCTCCTATCACTACTCCTTTCCTGGTGGTTCATGAGAATTTTGCCCGTTGAAAAACCTGTCATACTTAACTGATGTAAGTATAACCTACTGCCAACCAGCAGTAAGCCCCACACTGTGGTCGAGAGGTATATTTACTCAATTTTTGGATTAGGATTTACTTCACTCCAACCAAACAAATTCACAACCACTTCACATTTCCTTGTTTGCATATTAAAGTTGGAGTATTGTTTGTGTGTGTTTATTTTCACGATACATGCTGCTTTTCACTTTAACCTGCAACAAATTCTATCTTATGGAACTTACTATATAATCTAACGCAAATATTGGGTATAAGTGGTCAATTTTACATAACGCAATCACTTTTACATTTTTGATTCTTTTATTTAAACAAGCATTTACGTTTCATGACTGCTAACAACAATCCGCAAATTCCAAAAGAGTTAAATAAGACGAAATTGTCATAATTTTTTGGCATGAAAGAAGTGTCAGTTCAGCATTATCAAAGTGATCGTAAAGTCTCATTTGTTGCGAATCAGGTAAGTCAGGTTATGTACAATAATTACTTCTGTTTATCCAAAGAAAGACTTCTCCATACACATGGAAGTTGCATTATATTCTTTACTTCTTGAAGGGTATAAATCTAACCGGGATCCGCTAGTTACAACTTATCGTTTTATGGGAAATATTATATAATGAGGCCATGCTTAATCGATCGGAAGGGTATTGTGAACTCTTTGGCGCCTCTTCAAAGTCTTGCAGGAAAAATAGTAAGATAGGCTTTTCCATCTCAAAATAAAAATTACCACTTTCCCCATGTTACATAAATAATAACATGGAATTTGGTTCAATGCTCAGATATCATTTCTAAAATATACTTTGCTGAGTTTATGGAATCCGCAACGTGTGAAATACTTGTGAGGCGATTTAAAAAACGGGCATTATGAGCTTTTAAATTGGGCTCACCGATTTTGTTTGACTTTTTTTTACCCCTTACAAAGTAAAATTTTTTAACTGAAATTTTGACTAAGCGGGTAGCAGTTGACCCAAGGTTAGGATTATTGTTTAGTTGTCTGTGCCAGAATATTCGTGAAATCTAGTACATCATGAAGTAAAGAATCTAGTAAATTTGAACTTGACGAGATAAAGTACAACAGCTTCCATATATGTTTTCTGAATGATCGGCTGTGAGAACGTTTCTCACGCATCTAACATAACACTGAAAATGGCTATGGGAAGGAGCAGAACTGTGAACAAAATAAGCTTTAGTTATTCCACAGTTGTTATTGCAGTGTTCTGTTTATTTAAATTAATCTGGAACTTGCAGCGGCTGCAATGTAGTAATGCAACCTATGTATTTGTCAGGGGTGTCTTAGCATAACATATTATCTATGCTCACGTTTTATTTATGCAAAAAAATGCAGTAGGTTTCAACAGTTGATTCGAGGCAGTTTGGTGTAGCTCATGTGCTGCACACCAGAAACATTACTTGCACAACGTAGGTCACCTTGTGTGACGTGAACGACATTTTAAAATTATACAATTGGTCGGACTGGAAGCCAAATAAGACAATTGACAGCCAGCAATTAGGGAAATTCTTATTATCACAAAACGCCACCCCATGAAATCATGATAATCAATAATTAACTTATAGTGGTAAGGTTCAAGTTTTTTTTAAAGACTGCACTTATCACTTACGAGGGAAATACACGAGATGACCTCTATGATTTGGTTCATAAGTTCTTTTCTAGTTCATTTTTACGTTAACTGAACTTAAGTACAAGTTTTTTTGCAACTAAAATTTTTTTTCAAATTTTGAAATCGGGATTTTTGCAATGAATACATAGATTGATGGAAATACAACTGCTTATTACTTCCACTATTTTTACATCTTCCCGACTTCTATCTCGTCTGTATTTTATGTATTTTGATCACAATCACGTAAAATTCCGGAAAACTGCACAAGTAATCGATCTAATCGTAAGTTCTGTCATAATTATGTGGCATGAGTTTGAGTGACAATGAGGTGTTAAAATCAAACAAAGTAAAATACAAAAAAGAAAGTGGAAGATTAGGGAACAGAACGATACCTTTAAACAAAGACGGATTGATGATCAAACGATGGTGGTTTAATGTCAAATTTTTGGCATGTCCACAAATTGACGAAACATTTCAGTTCTGATTTTTTTCTGTTAACTGTTGGGTTCGAGAAAACTCCAATTTACGATCAGGCATAGCTCATTGCATGTTTCAAAGCACGTCCCATTTTAAATTAGTATGCTACGTATGTGTTTGTTGGAATTTATTACGCGTTAAGCATTTAGTACTGCGCATTACGAGAATTGACCATGAAAAAGCAAAAAAAGAAACAGATTAGTTACAACGTTTTTTCAACTGACAAAGACAACAAGATTTAATGTTGTTGGTAATTCTTTCTACAATTTATGTTTGAAGGAATTCAGTTTTTACACATAAATGAGAGACTCATATCTATTAAACAGTTCGCGAACTCTCATGAACTTTTGATAAAATATGTATTTCTGTAGACAAAGATCTTCATCATAGATATTATGTGAATAAATTTTTCCTTTAGAAATTTGTTTTTCGTCTAGGATGCGTATGAATGTCATTTGATTCATACTATACTATACTATTATTCGACTTCATTTTTATGTAAGTAAGTATGTAAGTATGTTTCTAAATGTAACTAATAAGACCAGACTTAAAAACATGAAGTTTGGCATAATAGCATAGCCAAATTTGCATGCAACAGGATTCTAACGTCATATACAATGTGATTCTAATTTTCTTCGGAAAACGAATATTGCTGAGCTTCAGCATGTTCAATCATTGGAAGCATATTATTCTTGTCGAAAGTATAATTCATATTCATCATCATCCAGAGAAAAAAACAACCTTCCATGCTATTGGATCTATGAGCCAGGAAAATCATTTTATTTATTTTTATTCTGGGTTTCAACATCCAAAATACTTGATCGAGAGCATTTTTAGTAAACATTTTCTATCACAAAATACTTTAGAGGTCAAGGCCGATGGCAACCGTCTGTCAACAATGTGAAACCCTTTCTCAAGTTGAACTATCGCCAATGGGTTTTTCTTATTCAACAGTAATATAAATGTTGCCTGCACTGGTTGATATCTCATTTCCCATAGTATTTGTAAAATAGACTTACACCAAATAGTTGAAAGTAGTGAGCTTTTGAATATGAACTTGAATGTGAACTGTATCGCTTATTATACGCAGTTCTACAATAATTAATGCCTTGTAAAGCCAAACTGTGAACTTGATTAGAATGCGTAAAAAAATCAGTGCAGCGTCGAAATTTTTGCAACTGAAAATATGCTATCTCACAGAATTTTAAATCAATTTTATCATCTTTGTCTACATTAATTTTTCCTAAACACTTAATAAGCCCTCCTAGTAAATCCCATGGAAACCAAACCTATTCAATCTTTCAAACTGTGGGCTGATAAGAAGATTGCGATGTCGTTAGTCCCCTCGAAACGCAAGTTGAGTAAGCTTCATTTGATCAGAAATGAGTTTTTGCTGATCAGCATTGACGATTTTCAGCAGACAAAGTTCTTTACCCAAATTAAATACGTATTCAAAAATCAATATGATGGAAAGAAAACTCCTGCTTGTTCACACAATTAATTTGACATGGATTCTGCTGCATCTTCATACCGCAGTAAATATGAGTCGAACTGAAAATACAAAGCCAAGCAAATCATTTTCCAGCATTCCTGTTTAAAGTAATCGTTCTTATTAGTTTCATCGTCAAATAACTTCTCGCCGTTTAATTCTTAACTATTTGAAGCAAATAAATGTTCCATGGAAAAAAGGAAATCCATAATATTATGAGATAGAAGAAGCACCATCGTCCAAAGGCATAGTGTTCATTTAATGCCAATAAGAGGATGGACATCGAAAATATTCCAGCTTTCTCAATTTTTATGGAGATTTAGATTTCAGACAAAATAGTTGTTGTAAAAAAGTACATAAAACCCATATTTTGCTTATGATAATTGATTTCTATTAAATGCAGCAAATATTAATTAAAATGTTAATAAAAATCATCCAGCAATAATACTTATCTATATATTGTTATGCGATATAATTGCTTCGGGTGTTTTTATAGTTGTGTGCTAAATATTATAAGTTTTTTATGCTTAAACTGAGGTTGAAATACACACTCTTCTTTCATCATTCCTTCTCACCAGTCATGTCAATATCCAAAGCTGCGAGAAGGAAACGAACGTTACTTTCCTACAAAATAGTGTGATTTTTGGTTATTTATACTAAACAAAAAAT
Organism: Orchesella bifasciata; assembly: GCA_034697805.1. Taxonomy (NCBI): domain Eukaryota; kingdom Metazoa; phylum Arthropoda; class Collembola; order Entomobryomorpha; family Orchesellidae; genus Orchesella; species Orchesella bifasciata. The sequence continues at coordinate 4,532 of JAQGAP010001852.1, forward strand.
AACAACGATTTGTTTGTTATATAATATGGACTTGCGTAGTCAGGATTTGTGCTGAATAGCGGAGATAGACCATATCCAATTCCTTCCTCTGAATCTGCAGTATTGTTTGGCGACGTAAGAACTTCTGTAGACAATTTGAGGAATTAAATTAAATTGTATATACCAAATCAAATTATGATGACAACAAATTTTTGGCTTCCATGTAATTCCTTCCAATATTTCACAGGAAGAAATCCTTCTTCCAATCGTGGTTGTCGCATTTAACCCCAAACTTTAGGATCTCAACAACAACTTCCATTCAACCAGAAACACTGAAGCAAATAATAAAACAAGGAATGACCCACCTTAATTTTGATGAGCCACCAAAACCGGCAAATTTTCTTTTAGGCAACGTAAAGTCTTTCAAGGGAACGCTGATGCAAATATTAGCCGGAAATTTGAGTTTTGCAAGTAGTTCGCACACAAAATGGCCAATCAGTCATTGTTGATGATAGAGACAACCTTGTCGGCATGCCCAAGCTCATCCCCAAATATTTAGTAAATCCAGAGAACAACTTGTCCTTTTACAACTTTCCTCCATTTTTTGATGAAACTCGTGATGAAGATGCTGACATTGCTTCCATCTAATTTACTAATTCTATCATGGAAAACGTGAAGCAAGCAAATTTTTTATAGTAGTTCCACATTCGTCCATCATTGGAACTGACAAATCAGATTTGGATTTGCTGATCGCATACTTACCCAGTTTTTTATGGGATACAAAAAAGTTTCAGGATTCAATAGTTTTGATTATAACCAGCGTGAATCCTTACGTGTTTGGCTACTCAATGGAAGATGATGAGATTTTGGAAGGAATTTTTGAAATCTTTGAGCACTTTCATTCTTCAGTAAACGAAAGTATTTCAGAAAACAGAATTAGTTGGAGCGAGGGTTCCCGTCGCCGAAGGAAATTTAAACTTGTTGAAGCCCTGTTGAAGCAAGATAACAAGAATGTTAACAAATTTTCCAAGATTTCGTTCGTGAAGGTTCCTCCTTGATGTGGACAGCTAAGTCAAATTCAATATTTTTCAGAAGTGCGACTGGATTTAGCAGATTTGCTCCAGATATACATAAAATATACGCCTAATTCCACAAGAGAATTTGATTACACTTTCACAGAAAACAAGACACAAAATTTGACACGTGTATGTTGCCCCAATGTTGGATGAGTTGCGACAAAAACGGAGGAAGTGGTTGAGAAACTCCTACAAAACTTTCAAAAAGAGGTGGAAATGGAATTTGATAGGATGAAACCAGGATGAAAGACACCTTGCTCAAATTTAACCGCATTTATGCCAACCTGACTTCTTGGCAACCTTAAGAAAAACTACCTTCAAACGTTTTATGAAACAATGAGTCAACTAACAATGTACGAAAATGCAGCCCTCCTGAAATCCATTAAGGAGCAGTTATTGGATGCAGGGGCAACGTAAAACACGATGCCTTTGCCATACTACACCTCTACATCAGCTAATTTTACAATTGCATCTAAAATCAGAGCACTCTACTCTAAATTGGGGCTTCCAATTTCTTCCGAAAAGATCGTGGCATTGGGGAAATTAGAAAGAAAGCTTGATGTATTTTTCGAAGTGACGGAAACGACAATTAAAGTCCATTTATTCATTACACAACGGGTTCAGAATTGGAAAGTATACAACCCATCAAAATACCACTCTCAGATTGCCTTGAGGCTGGATTAGCTTGTACTGGTAAAACCTCTTTATCCTTGTTAATTGGAAACGGCTCTCTTTTTTGCAATAAATGTAAACGTTTTAGGAACCAACAATGGCCCTACCTCCGGTTCAAAATCGGGAGTTGGTTGAGTCGGATCCGGAAGTATAACAAATCTCTGTAAAATGCAGACAATGAAAAGAAACAGCGTGTCTCTCGCCAAAGTTTCCCCGATGCAAGATCTCCTCCCAACACTGAATGGAATAACTGCTTCATGTCTAACAACCGCAGTTCCATCCTCTGAAATAAAGCGTTCGGGTCTAAATATCTCCGGATCCCCCCAAATTTCTGGGTCGCGAGCACAGGCATAAACATTTGAGAAAATTTTGGTTCCTTTTGGCAGTAAAAATCCATGAAACATCTTGTCCTCAAGCATTGTATGTGGAACTGTCGTGGGAAGTAGTGGACTTAGCCTGAAAACTTCTTGGATCACTGCTTCCAAATAGGGTATTCTAAAAGGGAACGGGTTTTGATAATTTAATATAGTTTGCTCTACAAATTAGAATGATTCCTTAATTTAGTACTGTTTCTTGTCAGATAACGCAGGCAATCGGGAAGATCCCACAGCTGCATCAATTTCCGCCTGCAACCTTTTTTGCGCAGCCGGGTATTGACTTATGTACAGCAATATCCAGTTCAGAGTTGTTGACCTAAATGTTTATAAATTTTCAAAATGGAATAATTACCAAGCCTATTAACGCGTAATAAAAAAACTTACGTTGTTTCATTCCCACCCTCAAACAAATCTGCCAAAGTAATCTTTAAGTTCTTCTCTAAAACAAAGGACAATCCAATTCATTTGTCTTTGTAAGTGTGAACGCATTTTCTGTTTATAACTTTATTACATATTACCCCCAAGTTTTCCATAAAATGATGAATTTGGATCTGCGGTTTTTGATATTTCAATAAGATATTCATCCACAAAATCCCTAGAAATATGAAGATGCAGAGCATGCAGTTTATTATATTTTATTACGCAAATCGACCAAAAATAACTGAGCCTTACCTTGGATTACTTGGATCAAACTGGGCTTTGTGACGTTGTACAACTTTCTCACATAATCTGTTAATTCCTTGAATTGCATTTTGAAGCCGATTCCAACCGGATAACTCAGGTATGATGTGACGCAAGAAAGGCAAGAGAAGGAGACCAGTTTTGAATGTTGCTTGGAATGAGCTGAAATTCCGGTTGACGCAATTCATGGTAAACGACTGCTTCATTCTTATTTTATTAGTATCAATTTATTTACGGGATAAAATCATCAGCAACCCTCAGAAGCTCCGATTTCGACTCACTGCCACTCCACTCGTTTTTCTCCCCAGTTACGATATACCACAAAGCATTTACCACTGCCGTGTTAAATAAACGAAAACAAGAAACTGGTGCTTCCTTTTTGGATTCGAGCCAGTCAAGAAAAACAGGGATTTCATCCAAAATCATCCCTTCCATGGATGTTTTTGCAAAGCCAATATCCCTAAGTTTTCTCAACACAAATCGTCTTTGAGCTTCGCAAACTTCGCCTTCCGTATTTACTATTCCTGCACAAATTTAAAAAAAAACCCTTAATAGAACCAAAAATTAAAAGTACACCATTTTCCCTCACCATGTCGTCCTTCGGATACTGATAGTTGAATGGGATTGTTGGGTCGTCCTTTGGATGAAATATCACTCAGCAGCTCTTTGATCCATTTATGATCATTCACAACAACGCAGCTAAAAAGCCACCCATATTTTGTAATGTAAATATTGATGCGCATTCAGGTTAAACGGTATTAGCATAATTTTTGAAAAACTCACTTTACTATGCCAATGTTGATGCTGTAAATCTTTCCATATTTTCTCGACCACTCCATCATTTTCTTTTGAGGTGTGCTACCAAGTTGCAATATATTACCGAGGATTGGAAGACCCCAAGGTCCTGAAAAAACATTTGTAAATTAGTATTTCTAATGTATTTTATAAATATTGAAGTTGACTGATTGATTAGCAAATCTCCAACCTGGCGGATACGGTCCGTTTTTTCGTTTACTTTTTGTATAAATAATATAGACTGTTAGGGCTACCAAGACGGTTCAAATAGTTTCACTGATTGGTAACGCCATTTTAAACTTTAAAAAACTAAACAGATCTGGCTAAATTATTTCAAAGCAACATGTTGTTCATGCAACTACTCGCACGAAAATGAGAAGAGTCAGAAGGAACGAGCATTTTCTACTCAAACAAATCTGCTTCAAGGTCAACTCACCAACATCATCATTTGTTTGTAGACCCAATGCACGTTTTGTTTTTCCAGAAGCTTATGCATATCTTTCACAACGGTATCAAGCAAAGCATCATTCAATGGCAAGTTGCGCTTTGTTAATTTGCACCGTTGCATCGCATGTCCTCTGCCACAAAAAGTTGGTTTCAAGGCCACCTTTTCATGTACCCTGCTTAATCAACTCATAAACATTATGCACACTTGGACTTCTCAGGCTTGGGTTTGCTGAAAAACCGGACCTGCTTTACTCACTCCAAAAGGAGATACAAGAGCTGCTTTGCTAGCGAATATCATTTACTCTCACTCATCACCTTTCATATGACGGAATGACTTCTCACTATATGCACGGTATGAGTGCGAAGCGAATGACTTTGTTGGCTTGCGTTAATTTGAACTGTGGCTCTGGTAACCTGTTTTATTAACAGAAAATTTAAATGTTTTAAAACAATACATTACCAAACAATAACTGACAAACGTTTTCAGGCAGAAGTGGAAAAATTGTAATTAAAAAAATTAGATTGGTTTTTTAAAATATCCCCACTGTCAATTTCAATTTAGTATGTTTCCCATAAAAGTACAATAGTTGAAGAGTATTTTTACATTTTTAAACTTTGCCCCAAATGAGGCCGCTTTGAAAAAAACGCCGGGTCAAAATTAGGCTATTTTTTTGGTTTTTGCTTGATAACTGGCAGGTCTTTAATGTTAAACACCTTAAATTATGCAGAAAATTACGTTTGCATCCCTTTAGTAGTACGATATCTTATATAAGACGAACTTTCCTGAATAATTGATGGCTATTTAAAAAAATACAACAGTTCATATTTTAATGGGATATAGCCCCTACCATTTTACATCTTTTAGCAGTACCAAATCTGTCAATTTTGTCCATGTTGAAAGTTGGGACCAACTTTCGCCAAAAATAAGTACAAAAGTAATACCACTGTTGTGATAAGACGATTTAATGTAATTTCATAAAACTTTTTCTAAAGTGTGTAAACATGCGTACGTACTACGTAGGAATGTAACAAGTTTGTTGAAAACCGTTTTCAAAATGGCGGGAAATTTTTAAACTGTAGCACTCCCAAAAACGGCTTTTGTATTAAAAATTGATTATGGAATTGAGTACTAATTTAGCTCAAACTTAACATGTTAGAGCGAAAATGTTAAAATCTAGCCTATTTAGTACACAATTCCCAAATTTATTTTTAACACAAAAAGCCGTTTTCGCAAGCACTACACTTTTTTGTACACTTTAGAAAAGGTTTCATGAAAATACTGCGGACAAACAATTTTAGACCAGGATATTGCATACAGAGCCTACCATTGATCAGAGCCATTTAAAATGGACAAAGAACTAAACGCTGCTGCACAAGATTAGGCTGATCACCTGGCAAGCGAATGCCAAGAACTGACTGAACAAAGTCACGCCAGCGTAAAAGTTTAAAATCATGAATATCATACTTGCTTCAGACGCTGCGACAAAAAACCTCATCAACATCTTCAATCATTGCGACATTATTAACGGCTCTACTTGTTTTCTCCAGTTTTTTAAAAGTTTTTGACGTTATGGGTAATACTGAGTGTTTATAGGATGATGGGTTTAGTTCAAGAAGCTGAGCTGAACGTGATAACATCAGTTCCTTCATTTCAATCCAAGGAGAAAATATAAATATAGAAAATACTCGTGTGCGCCTTAATAAATCATGATGCTTATCTGGCGTTTCTACTCATATTTATATTGAAAACGAATGGGAAAGTATTTCCCACGAAAAAAGCGCTTATTTGCCAACACTGGTACATAGGAATAAAACCAATTCATTTAAATACTTAAGTTTTGTGGAAAACAGAAAAGTTAATGTTTCAACATGCGGTGTTTAATAACTTTGAACATAGCGTAAGGTTTCACACTCAACAGTATGGCTGGGCTATGAACGCATGCGGTCCATGCGGAAAATTTGATGGAAAAACGTTATAATCTTATTTAAGGCAATTTATTCAATTGTTCATCTTATTAACAGGAACACGAATATACTTTTTTAGCTGAAATTCAGCCGGAAATGAGCCCGATGCAAGATAAGTTCCTGTCTTACCAAAGCATTAAATAAAATGAATCAACATCAGTTACGTCTTTTAGTATGGGGCTGGATGAACAGTTGCATTACGGCAAGAAATTCTCGACAAGGTTAAGGTTTGCAAGATGATGTTGAAATTATTGTGAAGATCAATAAATGAGATTTCAATGATCTGCTTCGTTCTCGGAAACATTAGACTAAGGTGTTTTGTAATAGAAATAATTAAACGGAAACTTGTCGAAGTTGTTTATTTTATTTCGAAAAAAACACTTCATTATCTTAAGTTGACATTTTAATGAGTAGATTAAGAGAAGAACATTTATTAGCATTCATTTTTATACCTCTTTGCCGCAAATAAGCGGTCCTTAATACAACGGCAACCAACTCCCCTAGCCCATTCAGAAAGTTAATCACTAAGCAATAGATAAAACTTATCGGTCCCTCAGGCGCACTGAAAGACGCAATGTGTCAAAAATGGGAAACACTTTAGCAAGCTGAAATGGGTTGGTTGAAATAAACTAGAAGTATATCATTCCAAGTGCTACAACCATGATGACATTGGTCAAACACAAACAGTGGTAAATTGAGACCCCGCAGAAAATTGGCTTTCTCTCGACTGAATCCGCAGGAAAAATAGCAGAGAGTTTGGACATCGAGTAGCAACAATCTGTTCAACACCAAAGAAAATTGTGTGCATGGGTAATTAGAAAATTGTTTTGAAGTTTAAAACAGAAAGGATTACTTACTGAAAACAGTATTAAGCACCATTAAACCGCAAATCAGGTAGTGAATGGAGATGAAAGGGAATGCATCCAAATACAATTCTCCCTCGCTTGCCAGCACCTACATCCAAAGAATGACATTAATGTTGGAATATATATTAACCCCGAAAGTCGCAAGGTATTAGCACCTTCTTGCAAACATCAGTTGAGCTGGTAGGACAAGAAACTGGAGGCGAACCGTGGACAATGGTTGGTGTCAAACACGCGGAAAAAATAAACAGTACAGTCAACATTTTGCCACCTTTCCATCCGAAATGTAAATCCGCTTCCATTTCTTTAGTGCCCAATAGAATCATTGGCAATTTTATGGGTGAATTCGAATTCTTAAACACATTTATACGAAAACAATTACTCAATTACAATCAATGATGATGAAGTACATTGAATGTTGACTTAAAACACATTAAGTCGTAGCCTTACCTATCTTTCACAAAAATCTCAAATTTATGCCTTAGCAATTATTTAGAAGGAGTGTGTGATGTGTTGCCATTTGATTTAGGTTTCCAACTGTCCCATATTCTAGTGAACGTCCGCTTTTTCTACTTCTGAAGTGGCATGTAGCCTACGTTTTTGCCAAAGCTTTTGGAATGGTATGTATTCATAAAAAGAGAACCACATCGTTGAGCAGAGAGGCATTTCATTATATTTTAAACTATTTTTCAGATCAAGTAAATGTTATTCATGCGTTAATAAACATTTGATCAAACTTTCTAATGTATAATCCTCCGAAATGTCTGCTTCCAGACTAGAAATTGCCCCGATTTCTATTTGTTTTACATATTTGCTAAAAAAAATTATTAACCACCAAAATAGTTAGTAACTTAGTTCTGAACAATAAATAAGCTGATGTTCATTTTGACACGAGGACGAAACCCTCTTTATTGATTGGATACACAGTTGATTGAACCGTAAATCTGTCGGATTTTATAATTAGTTTAGCTTCTTATGAAAACGGATTGTATCAAAAGTATGACAAAGTGCTAACGAGATGTTTACCTTACACTAGCTTTCACCGAGGCTCAATTGTTCCAAACCTTATTTACTACAATGTTGTTTAAATATCAGCATTTCCTATTTATCCTATTTCAAAGCCATTTATTCCATTGCATCCTAAATAAGTATTCTGCTGTACCCTCAAAACAACAGAGTGAGATTCAACTTTTTTGCAATGATAAAACATATTCTGACAATACAAGTAAATGGCATGCGAATTTCTCATTATTATTTTATTTATAGTATTTTTGACCTAAATTATTTGAACCAAATTAATGAACAAAATGTAATAGTTCTTTTCAAACCGAAATTCAAGTTTTTGTGTTAATATTCCGTAATTTTAATAAATGTTTGAAATGTGATTCACATATTTACTTAAAAATTAGGAATGTGTGTTTCATAAACTTAACTAGCTAATGAATATAAAATTAAAGTATGGGATCGCATATGAAAATGGTTGTTTTCGAAGGATCTAATAACGTTTAATTTGATTAAATTTTGCTTATGACTGCGTCACAGTGAAAGCATGTAGGTTATATTTCTCAAATTTTATGTGGAAAAGCTCCCATGATAGGATAATAGAAAACTATTTGGCAATCGAACTTTGAGAGTGAGTGCGGGTGAGCCTACTTTTGTCTTTGAATATCGGAGTGTATGTTTCATAAATCAGAGCAAAGCAGGGACATCATCGTGTATAAAAGTTGGACCAACCTGTTGTGATGTGAATTAAAAAAACTTTTGTCTATATGCCACCAGTATATCAGTTCAATTGAGTAATCAAGTAGCAAAGTCTGATTGAAACCCAAAGTAAGTTGATGCTTTCAACACCGACTATAAAGAAGTGGCTGTCAGATGCATAACTTTCTACACGTATTTCCTAAAGACGTATGGCACTCGTGAAAGTATTTTCATTTTATTCATACATTTTTCTTGTTAATTAGACAAAGGTAATCGTATTCTGCGTTCAAAATATTATTTTTGCAAACTAAATAAAAAGCAAATTGTTTGGGTTGTTTGTTTCATTACAAAAGAAAAACACTTCATTGTTCTAAGTAGACATTTCAATGAGTAGGAAAAAAGAAGACCATTTATTAGCATTTTTCTAACTCAGTCCTGCAGTTACGTAATCTATTTGATTGATCACCACTAACCAAATGATAAAACTCATCCATCCTTCAGGCGAAATGAAAGATACAGCCGTTAAAATTACAGTACCACGTACGGAACGCGCTGGAAAAATCAGATATGGGCTAACTCGAATAAACAAAAGAACATCGTTCCAAATGCTGCAACCAGGAGAAATTTGGTTGAGCAAAAACAGTGGTACATACAGAGCCCGTACAAAATTGAGTTTCGCTCGACTAAATCTACATAAAAAATCAAAGAAAGTCGTGTGCATAGTTGAATACAAAATTGTTTTTACATTTAAAACAGTAAGCAATACTTACTGAAAACACTATTAAGCAACATTAAACCACAAATCAGGTAGTGAATACAGATGAAAGGGATTCCATTCAAAGGAATGTTGTCGTTCGTCAGTACCTACATCAAAACAAGTTCATAATTGATTTTCAAATATATATTCACCCATGAAACTTGCAATCATCTAGCACCTACTTCATTCACCTTGCAAACTTCAGTTGAGTTAGTAGGAGAGGAGACTGGAGAAGAAAAGTAGTCAATGCTTGTTGTCAAATACACAGAAAAGTTACACAGTAGAATCAACACCTTGCCCCTACTCCATCGGAAATGTAAATCCGCTTCCATTCCGTGGTTGTCCAGGAGGATTACTGGCAATTGTAAATGTGGTAGATTCAATTTCAAATACGCTTGCATACAAAAACAATTCCTCAGTTACACGCAATGATGATAGATTATAACGACTTTCGACTTAAAACAGATTAATTCGTAGTCTAACCTAACTTTGAATGAAAACTCAAGCCAGTTTTCAGTTTATGCTGCAGCCAAAAATATGGTAGAGTGTGTTATGTGTTGCCGTTAGATTTATATTTTCAACTGTCCCATATTCTAGCAAACTTCGTGTTTTTCTACTTCTGAAGTGGCATGAAGCCTGCGTTTCTGCCGAATCGGATGGAGTCGTGTTTATTAAAAAGAGTCCCACAGCTGAGCAAAGAGTTATTTCATGATATTGCAAACCCCTATTTTATATCAACAAAACGTTATTCATGCGTTAATAAATATTTTATCTCATTTAGCAATGTATTCTCCGAAAGACTAGCTTGGAGAGTTAAAATTATCCGAATTTCTATTTGTTTTGCATATTTGCTAAACAAATTTATTAACCACCCAAATAATTAGTAACTCAATTCTAAACAGTTAAAAGGGTGAAGTGCATTTTGACAGTGTGATAAAATCCTAGTTGTTTGTTGGATGAAATGTTGATTGAACCGGAACTCCGTCATATTTTGTAATTAGTTTAGTCTCTTATGAAAACGGATTGACTCAAATGTACGACAAAGTGCTAACAAGTCCTTTATTTTACTCTGACTTTCACCGAGGCTCCATATGAATCAAGCTACATATTTTATAGCATGCAACACAAAAACCAAAGTTGAAGTTCTTATAAGTTTTAATTTTGGTCAGAAATTTGACAAACTGTTAATGAATTTCTGTTCTAAAATGAGTGTTCCTACTCCGGTAGTATTGATATCGGCTGCATTTTATTAAACTAATTCAAAAGTATTATGAGCGGTTTGTAAAATCAGTTCAAAGATAAAAGTATAAGCAAATTGAGCAATATTACTATTGATTAAGTAAGCAATACTACCATAAGGAATGATCCATTTACCGGATCCTTTAACTAATTTGTAGGCGAAAGAATTTTTGAATCTTTCGAAGTCCTAATTACATTTCGGTCTAATTTAGTATAGCTTCCACCTCCTAGTTACATCTTTTTCGATTTGAATATAACTGTAACCTAATATTTACTTTTATTTCAAATAAATTTAGCTCCCATCTCAAATTTAAATTTAATTCGAATTGAATATAGCAGTCCCCTCCTAGTAGCATTTATTTCTTACTAAATATTCGTGTCCCTTCCTAGTATTATTGATATCTTATTGAATATTCACCTGTATAAAACTCTTTTCAGTTGAACATAGATGACAGCTACTATTAATATTTATTTCCAACTGAATTTAGATCCTAGCTCCCATTTGCATTTATTTCGTTTCCAATATAACTGTCACCTCATACTTACAATTGTTTCTAATTGAATATACCTGTCACCTCCTATTAAATTTTATTTCCAATTAAATATGGATCCCAGCTCCTATTTGCATTTATTTCCGATTAAATATAGATCCCAGCTCCAATTTCCATTTATTTCCAATTGAATATAGATCGCAGCTCCAATTTCCATTTATTTACAATTAAATAAAGATCCCAGCTCCCATTTGCATTTATTTCCGATTAAATACATATAGCAGCTCCTACTTGCATTTCTTTCCAATTAAATATAGATCCCAGCTCCTATTTGCACTTATTTCCGAATGAATACAGATCCCAGCTCCTATTTGCATTCATTTCCGATTGATTATAGACCCCAGCTCTTATTTGCATTTATTTCAAATTGAATTCAGATCCTAGCTCCCATTTGCATTTATTTCTTTTCGAATATAACTGTCACCTCCTACTTACAATTGTTTCTAATTGAATATATCTGTCACCTCTTATTAAATTTTATTTCCAATTAAATATGGATCCCAGCTCCTATTTGCATTTATTTCCGATTAAATATAGATCCCAGCTCCTATTTCCATTTATTTCCAATTGAATATAGATCCCAGCTCCCATTTGCATTTATTTCCAATTGAATATAGATCGCAGCTCCAATATCCATTCATTTCCAATTGAATATGTATCCCAGTTCCTATTTGCATTTATTTCCAATTGAATATAGATCCCAGCTCCGATTTGCATTTATTTCCGATTGAATATGTATCCCAGTTCCTATTTGCATTTATTTCCAATTGAATATAGATCCCAGCTCCGATTTGCATTTATTTCCGATTGAATATAGATCGCAGCTCCAATTTCCATTTATTTCCAATTGAATATAGATCCCAGCTCCTATTTCCATTTATTTCCAATTGAATATAGATCCCAGCTCCTATTTGCATTTATTTCCAATTGAATATAGATCGTAGCACCAATTTTCATTTATTTCCAATTGAATATAGATCCCAGCTCCTATTTGCATTTGTTTCCAATTTAATGTTGATCCCAGCTCCTGCTTGCATTTATTTCCGATTGAATACAGATCCCAGCTCTTATTTGCATTTATTTCTGATTGATTATAGATCGCAGCTCCAATTTCCATTTATTTCCAATTGAATAGAGATCGCAGCTCCAATTTCCATTTATTTCCAATTAAATACAGATCCCAGCTCCTATTTGCATTTATTTCCAATTGAATACAGATCCCAGCTCTTATTTGCATTTATTTCTGATTGATTATAGATCGCAGCTCCGATTTCCATTTATTTCCAATTGAATAGAGATCGCAGCTCCAAATTCCATTTATTTCCAATTGAATATATATCCCAGTTCCTATTTGCATTTATTTCCGATTGAATACAGATACCAGCTCCGATTTGCATTTATTTCCGATTGATTATAGATCGCAGCTCCAATTTCCATTTATTTCCAATTTAATGTTGATCGCAGCTCCTGCTTGCATTTATTTCCAATTAAATATAGATCCCAGCTCCTACTAAATTTTATTTCCAATTGAATATAGATCCTAGCTCCTATTTGCATTTATTTCTGATTGATTATAGATCGCAGCTCCAATTTCCATTTATTTCCAATTTAATATAGATCCCAGCTCCTATTTGCGTTGATTTCCAATTTAATATAGATCCCAGCTCCTATTTGCGTTGATTTCCAATTGAATATTAATCCCACATCCCATTTGCATTTATTTCCAATTAAATATAGATCCCAGCTCCTATTTGCATTTATTTCCAATTTAATGTTGATCCCAGCTCCTGCTTGCATTTATTTCCGATTGAATACAGATCCCAGCTCTTATTTGCATTTATTTCTGATTGATTATAGATCGCAGCTCCAATTTCCATTTATTTCCAATTGAATATAGATCGCAGCTCCAATTTCCATTCATTTCCAATTGAATATATATCCCAGTTCCTATTTGCATTTATTTCCGATTGAATACAGATACCAGCTCCGATTTGCA
>JAQGAP010001853.1:0-17619 GCA_034697805.1 Orchesella bifasciata
TAAGCTGTTTTTCAAGCACTTATTCGGAATTATCAGCACGTCAGCTTTAGTTTTGCATTTCCCATTTAATCAACTACTTTAACAGAGTTGAAGTCATTAGCCTCTAAATCTCATCTTTGAATTGGAAAAGAACATAAACGGCAGCTCACATCACTAACAACAACTCAAAGCCTCGTACACGAAAATCATAAAAGGTAGTCATTTGCAAGCGATATACCATGCCTGGAAAAGGTATTTACAAGTAAGTATACGAATGCACATTCGATCCTTCGTTTCTGTCGTTCTGCATCTTATGCACATTTCCGTATTCAAGTTTGTTTGAAGACACTTTGCATTTTCATCCAATTTTTTTCCGGACTATCACTAATCTACAACCCAAACTCATTTGCATAAACAATTTTATCCTCAAAGCTCAAGTATTGGGAACTGAGCTAAAACTAGTCATTTGAAAGGACGGTTGGAAGAATTAAAGGCTTTTCTACTCATAAACCATACACTTTGTTTTTGTAAGTAAATATTTATCGAACTGTGAAGAGTCAAATCGTTTGCCAAACTGTAGCGATACATGATTATTTTAGAGTCGGAGCAGAATATGTAGTGTGCGAAATTTCGCTCGTATCGGTTGTGACCATTATATTTTCCGTGTCCTATTTAATTCGCAACTTGGATTTCGTCCTGGAGAAAAATTGGATTCAATTTTAGGTAAGTCTACCCCGGTCATATTGAATATTATAATACTTCAAACTAATCTCTATCTAGTGCAACAGTTTGTTTACTACTTTTGTTTCGTCATTATTTCGAGGTTAACTAAATGTTTTTTTTATTCCATTTTTGAATAGATAAGGATTCAATTGTGTAATATGGACGTAGTAAAACGAGGAGGTGGAGACAACACTCCAAGTTCCGTCACTGAACGGAAGGGTTCTGATGGCTGCAAAATATACTGCTGTAGTTTCTGCTACAGATTTGAAGTGCCATCATATGAAAGTTGGCTGTGGCATCTGGGATCTCGAGAACATCAATTGAGTATCAGCAAGTCCAAAGCTTCTTCTCAGTGGAGGCGTGATGAGTTCAGGAGTAGATGTATTACCGTACATGGAGTTAGGGGGTTAACCTCACGCGAAATCCTGGAATATCTTGGACATTGGGGTGAAGTGGAAGATTTCCATTATCAATTCTTGCAGGACGGGAAAAACGGCTTAAGCAATCACTGCCTTTGTCTGTATCGAGACCGGTATGCCAAACGTATTCCCTATTTCATTTTAAAAATCTTTTGTTTTTATGCAAAATCTTTAAGAAAATGTATTGATTGTATTGATGGTTTCAGTGAATCCGCTCAGGCTTGCATAAAAAACGATAAACACGAATTCAAGGGCAAAAAGCTGGAAATTTTAGATAAAAGAGATGCTCCACTTCCCAGAGATCCTGCTCGAGACGAAGAACGCTCTAAGCGAAGACTGAACCAAGGTATGGGGTGGGATTACAAGCGTCAACGATATGACGACAATGAAGATGACGTAAACAAGAAATCAAGAAAGGAATACAAAGAGAAGGCAAGACATTGATATAATGTTGCAATTTTTGCCGATGTATTTTTGAAACTATCGTTATCTATATAGTATATATCTTTTTTGTTTGATTAACTATCTCTCATTTTTAAATCTTCTTTTATTTTCTTGTTTTTATAAATTCTCCAGTTTCATAGTTCATTTACTAGTTATGTGGTAGTAGTTGTAGTAGTTTGTTTCTTATGAAATTATTGCAAAATCCTTAGCTCATTAGCTGTAACAAAAACAATCCGGTGGTTACTGTTCCTTGTAATAAAAGCAAAGTGGAATATTGTTATAATATAATCTTGTTGTCAATTACTGTTAGCTATCGATTAATTTCGAATAATAGCTGGTGTTTATAGTATAACCGTGTAGTAGTTGATCGTAGCATCAAATTAGGTTTCGAAAGAACTGACACATTATTCTTTGCATGTCCATGTTCATATCAATTTAACCAATGATTGAGTAATTTGCGATTTTGGTAGTCTTATAACATAGCTCAAATGTAATAATGCAGTTTAGGTTAGGACGGATGATGGAGTGCGGAAAATCACGGTTCAGAAAGCATACAAGTGTAAGTATGAGTTACTTACTACTTGTTCCTTTTGTCATTTATTACATACATGCGTATAGAGTATGTATAGAGGGAGACCTGTGGTATGGTAGTACGCACGTTAGTTGCCGGAGCTTTTCTGCAGCGGAAGAGAAAGTGAAGTACATTTTATTCCCTGGAAAATCGATATGCGGACAGATGTATAGCTATAATTTACATGGTTTAATATATGTAGGAGTGGGTTGTAAGCAACGGAGAGAACAAGTGGTGCAAGTGCAAGGCAACCTCAATAAGTAATGCATAGCCTTTTTCGTGTTCGTAGTCGTAGGTATTTAAGTATAAATTACGGACATTCCGTATGTGGTTTTTATGGTGTAAATGGAGAAATGGGTGTTTAGCTGAGTGTTCATATTACAGCAATACAGAAAACATGAAACGAGCTGAATCTGAATCCTTCTTGCTTACCCACCCAGCAGAACTCTAGTCGCTCCCTAAACTGTACTATATAATTCGATAATGGTGTCAGGTAGATCATCGTCTAGCTCATCTGAACCATCATCCTGTTCATTTGGACGTCCTGCATTAAACAATGGTGACTCATCTGCACCACAAGTTCAACAGGTCGACATGACCCAACTGGTAGCAACCACAAATGGACAACCAGAAAATAACCATGTTCTTCTCACCCTCCAAGAGAAGCGAGTTATTGCTGAATTCTGCCATTTATTAGAAAAGTCCAAGCAGCTATTCAACCAGCTAAGGTAACTAATAACTGCCCGTCATTCCCAAATATTTATTGCTAGCACACTCTACTTTCTTAATAATTAATGACTGAAAGTGAAAGGAGATGTGTATTAATTTTGCAGGGAACTCCCTCCTCATGGCTCATCAACAACCACTGCGCTGCCGATGGGCCTACACGTTCAAACAAATGGGAACAATAGCTGTGCAACTACTACTTCCACCTCAGTTAGTTCCTTTTCATGTCAGCAAGCATACTTTTCCAGGGCGTTTGATACGTACACTAGGTTGTGGAAGTATCAACAAACTCATCGGAACATTTTGGATAAGAAATACGGGCTTAAGGTCAAAAAAAGATACTAAAATATAAAATATAGCTTCACCTAATTAAATTAAATATTAAATATTTTATCTGATAATACTTAAAGAGGTGGCAAATTGGGGACATTGCTTCTAAAATAGGACAGTTGTATTACCACTATTACTTGAGAACATCAGAGTTAGCATACCTCGTCGAAGCTGCAAACTTTTATGGTGCGATTCGTGGAAGGGGATACTATGCAAGGACATCTTCAAGCCGAAGGGATTCTGGTACGGCGGCCAGTGCTCGAAGCTGTCGAAGTGGAAATACTGAAAACTCTGGGTCAGGAGATTCCATGCTCATTGTGAAGAAATTGCGATATTATGCCAGATTTATAATTGTCTCTTTGCTTCTTCGACGGAATAATGTGAAAGATTTGCTTAGGGTATGAAATTTCCTTCTGACATGACACACAAAAATCTTTGACCATTATCATTACTTTACTATCATTATTAGTCTTTTATGTCGTGTTCACAACTATTGCAGGAGCTTTCTGGACATGTAGAAAACTATGTTGCAACAGTTGACGAAGAGCCTGAAGAACAATTGGAATGGAACCTAGTTCTAAGTGAAATTCGGTCGTTTATTGATGCAGATTCTCCAGTAGATGTGTACGAAGGATTAATTAGTAATGGAGAAAAAAGTGTGCTTGAACAATTAGAGCAAGGTGCAGCTGGGCATCCTGTCATACTAAACCACAGGTAATATAAATAATTATAATAATGCAAACTTGTAATATGCGTGGCAATTTTTTTATATTTTTATCAATATATATATATAGACTACCACGTGAAATGATAAAATGCTCCCGAGACAAAGCAGACGTGACAGCTATCAAGCAAAATTACAAATTGCAAGAGGTGCTTATTGTTGGAAACAAGCAAGATCAACTCAAATTCTCTGAACTGACGATAGACATGTTTCGTATGATCCAAACATTTGAGAGAATGATTGATGATAGATCTACCCCCGACAGCGGGGATGACAAGGATGCCCAAGAACTCAAGAATCCACATAAATACTTGCTATATCGGGGAACGATTGAGCAGATTCTTGCAAATCTCAATGCAGCCTGGAGTGAACTCACATGGAACGGTGTACTTCTGGTTTATCTTTCCAGCGACCCATGTTCAACCAGCGGTATTGCCACTGTCAATAATTCAAGATGCAACAGGACCAAACTCTTTGATGCAAAGCAACATGGGGAGGATAATAAAGAAATCCACTGGTGTGTATGCTTAAAATTGCAATCTAATTGATTTAGTTACTTTACAAGCTAATAAAGTAAATGTAAGTATGAAAATGATCTCGATTGGTCTCTTTCAGCTTATACCCATGTGACTTACTACCACTGACAAGAAAACCCTTAGTTGCAATTGTCGACTCCCACAACAGCCACATATTTCTCGAGTTGGGTCAGCAGAAGGAAAGCTATGGACAACCTTTAGTTATCCTTGCTTCCGGGAGCCCGGAAGGCTCTACAAGCTCGTCAGGAGAGCATGGTTTAATCTGTCCTACACCACAAAGTTCAAGTAACCGGGGATCAATATTCACTCTGTTCCTACACAATCCATTGGCTGCGCTATGCAATATTTGTGGGGTCAAAGCTGTGTCCATCCAAATGTGGAATCATCTTGAAAAACTACTGAGTTCGTTTTTTAACGAAGCTCTAGATCACATTCGGGAAGAGTCTCAGCACAATTCAGATTGGGATGTGTATGTCAAGCTGTTTGGAGACGATTTTCTCCGATTGGTTATTTTGAGATATCTGTTTTGCCATACAGTATATTCCATGCACAAGGATTCACAGGTTAGCAGTTTATTTATATGCATATATAATAAGAAATTAAAAGAGTTATCAGAGGTAAATTAATAGTGACTTGCATTGCTATATATTTATTTATTTGTTTGCAGACCCCAACATTACGTCCAAAATCCTTTCCCGAAGTGAGCCTCTTAAATCAAGACAAAATAGAAACAAATAGGTTTGAAGAACTGATTTTTCAAATGACAGACTCTCTAGACTCTATTCAGTCCAAGAACATGTTCAAACGAATATAGGCAAATGATACATTCCATGGTAAAGCTCTGCATAATGCAAAAATATATAAAATATTAATAATTAATGTTACAGTATCCTAAAAATGTGTATTTGATGTGACGAAACTATACTCTTTCAGACTTTGAAATTATTAACAGAAAGACAGCAACTATTATAACATACGTATTTAGAATTCGGTTCATAATAACCAGCCACTGCAATGCAATGTGCACACAGGTGCATTCACCATCACACAACACGTACATAATAATATTCTCAAAATCTCTAAGATTATATGATATGACATTTCATTGTATACTCATTAGAAGAAATTACTGTGACCACATTCCAAATTACTTATGTATGTAGGTACATAATATATAGTATTAACTAACAATCCATTATGCCACACTCCTCCTTGATTAACAATGTTCATGTAAAATGGTGATAACTAACTCATATCTAACTGTAAAGAATACTCTGCGTCAAATGTGGCATGAAGGTTGTTAAAAGTTGAGGCGCAAGCAATGCGCTGCACAAACATGTAAATTGTAAAGCTATAAGATATTTGCGTGATCGATTTGATTGGGAAGTTAATAATAATAATAACATAATTAATTATGCGGTTGTGACTTGTGAGGAACGGAGGTGTTACTTAAAAAAAGACTTCCTTCCAGTGTCCAGAAGGCGATGTTCTTGCTAGCTAGCAGTTAAAATGTCACCAACTAATTATTAAAAACAGTAGCAAAAGTAGACAATTGTCTTCATAGCGCTCTCTGCCCTGAAGCTACCTCCCACCACATCTTCAAATTACCCATGACCTAAAAAAATAACCAAAGACATAACATTTAATTCTGACCTTAAACACATAATAAACCGGAAAATTGACAGGAATTTTATTATTTATTGTGCATAAGCCATGTTACTTTTTGTACTTACCATATACACTGGATTCTTGATTGTTGGTCTTGGAACATGCTTGTCAAAGTAAAAGTGTGAACCTATCGCCAATGCGTAAGCCTGAACTAGTGCCACAGCATAAAGAATGGGTGTCAATGTAAACGTGCCGATAATTATCAAGATAATTGAGTTGGTGATTCCGAGAATATGCATCCTTCTTCCTGTAGCGTGTGAATGTTCCCCGAGATAATATGGATAAAAGTCAGCAAAGGTTTCATAGCCTTCGTCACAGTAAGGGATTGGCACGTACTCAGGATTATCGACCATTGAAAAGTGTACAGATTTAGCTTTTCGTTTTTCGGGAGGTGATGATGATGTCAACTCCTTCATGTTATTTTCCTCCAGTTCTACGTCTTCGTGAATGACGATTTCCTGAAGATTACTCTCATCAGTAGGCTGCACATAATTCGCATTCTCGTCTAAAATAGCTGGCTGTGATTCCTCCACTTTAGTTGCCAAGCTCAGTAACTTTTCGGTCCAGTCTACTACAGAATCGGAGCCACAGACTGAGCCTTCAGGCGTTTCAATGCTGGACAAACGTTTTGCATGATGGGTTAAAAAAGTTTGCATAGCCTCTGATTTTGCTTCAGACTCTACCTCAAAATTGAAAACTGCATGGAGAAACAGTACTTCCGTATAAGGCGGAAATTCTACAAACTCCTGTACTGATTCTATGCTTTTGAAGCTGATCTTGCATCTTTTTCCCAAAACGAGAGTTGCTGTTGCCTCCTTGTTCCAAGCTTTTGACACAACACGACATTCAAGTAAAGTAGGAAAATCCAGACTTTCCATTACCTTCCTTATGATCTGTAAATAACACAAAACAATCAGTAAAACCCTATGCACTGAAACGAAATGATTGGTATCGTTTCTGCAAAACACGAGCATGACATGCATACCAGCGGTTGTTTCAGCACATTTTGCATGCTTTCATTATCCAGTTCCTCCTCTTCTCGAATCTTCAGATTTTCTTGACACATTTTTCTAACACACTGTCACTCTTATTTTCAATGTATGTCCACTATGATGAAGTTGTAAAAAAGACGTTGTCCAAGCTCATTACACAAGAAAATCACAGCGTTAGTCAGTATTTGTAATTGGTGTTCCAGAAGAGGCAATGCCAGGTCAGGAGTAGTTAATACAGCTCACTGCATACACAAGCTCCGTCAGATCGAAAATGCTATTCACCTGTAGAACAACAGGTTGAATACGGAAAATACAAGTTGACCCTAAATTGCTTACGCTTTATGGGTTACTAATAATGAAATGAATGAACATATCTTAGGTTCCCTAAAGGCATCATACATATTAAACAATAATCTGCTCGCTCACTCATTCTAATGCATGTAACTAACAATCTCTGCAATTCATCGTCATTGTACCAGAAGAGCAACTTACTTTCTAAAGAAACTTGTTGTATTACTTGCAAAAACTAAGTTGCACATGTATCTGTGCATGTATATTCAACCCTCATCATCATCATGCTGTCCTTTATAATAATGTTCATCATCGGAGACAGGTGAGTTGAAAAACTACTTGAGTTATTGAGCTGCATCAAAATTGCAAAGCGACACACATACGCGTGATATTATTATGTGCCTTGGTTCTCTCTTGCACATCTCGCAGATTTTCTTTTAGTACACATTTTACCTTACTAAAAAGTACCAATCAACAATCGACTCTATTTACTCTGCTTTAAATGCCGAGCTGCACAACAAGGCAACGCTAATAACAAAATGACGGTGACGGGTGATGCACAATAATAAAATAATAAATGCGTGCGTACCTACCTGCTCGTCTATTCGTTTTCAAACAAGACCACATAATGTATGCATATGTGGGTAAAAATGGTGAAGAAGTGAATGGCACACGCATACCTATATATTTATTATGCTTTTATGTGCATCTTCATTCACTTCGAACTCTGCAATAATTACTTTCATACTTCCTCCTTTTCTACTCTAGCTACTACGAAAACTCCATTAAATCAAGTGATAGATTCATTCATGAAGATGCAAAAGAGATAGGGAAACGGACGGGATGAAAGGTAGCGACATAATCAAAGTACATCCCTAACCACGCTACTTAACAATGCCAAAGCAAATGAGACTACAATTTTACTGATGTGTAGAGATTTAGATTTGATTTCATCTTTTGATTCATTACAGTGCTGAGCAAAAGTCGAGGACAAACATTTAAAATTCCATTGCATCTGAATTTGCGATATGCATATCTAATCAAGTCCCCTTCAAAGTTGTGTGCAGAACGCTCTGTACATTTGCACAATGAAAAGTAAACCAAGCGAACAGTAAAAGAAACGAGTTGAAGCAGCAGGTTTTTCTCTATCTATTGTCATCTTCCTAATATTATGCACTTATAATAGGTTGGTGATAGTTAGCTATGGTCCTGGTTCTCGATACGATACGAACTTTGCTTCATTCATGTACCTAACGCTTAACACTCTTATGGTTGTTGTGGGTATGACAAGATGAAGGTATAAAAGACGCTTCTCGTTTTGGTCTTTCATCCTCTTCTGGTCATTTTTTTTCTCGTTCTGATACTCATCCTGGTGATGAGCCCTCTTGACCTAAAATCTTTCCACCATTCATGCAAAACAGCTGCTAACTAACTTCTTTTTACGACGTCCCATATTTAATGTGCTGAAGGACCGAATGTAATATACAAGAGAGTGTGCATTTCGAAAACGTGCAACCCATCCTTGACGCTTGCAATATGCGAAATGCAGCTATAATATCGTAATAAGTACCATCATGAAGTTATCCGCTGGCATTAGAATGTCGGAAATGCATGAATATTCGATGTAATATTCCTTTGTCTAACAGTCGTCGTTGTCACATTAGGTTATATAACGATGTCATCATCATACACCGTTTTTAACCCATTTGCATTGAACATTCCTTCAAGATTCGTGAAACAGAATTTGAGGACGCGAGGAAGTGAAGTATCCAATAGTAATTTCGGCCAATTTCATCTATATGCAATCCTGATTGCACTCATAATAATAATAATTACATGAATATTCTTTGGTCTATGATTGATCAATCAATATTACAATAATTACTACATTACAAAATCTCTTGGCCAAATCCACCACAAAAATGTGTACCTGAAAAGCATGCATGTTCAAACTTCAACCCATCACCTCATTAACGTTCAGATTATCTATAAATTTTATATTACCCCGTTATAGGTTTATGCAGGTATTTTTCCTCATGTCACTCACGGAATGACTTTTCTTTTTTTAATTGCAACATTTCTCTATGTATCTTCGTGTAATCAATGAAGCAAATCACTTTACAACTTAAAACTACCATACCAATTATATGATATGATAGAGAGGAGAATTCTTTCACTTTCTCCTTATATTCTGCACGAATGATTGTGCATTAATAATTTAACCTAGTAGTATAATAATATATGACGACGTATGCATATTATCGGTTCACATACTATATACCTAATCAAAACTTCAATTGGTTCTAGTAGTCAATCACTTTTCAATCAATTGGATCAAACAACATGGTTATCGTCAATCCAAAGCTCTCTCTACCCATTGATCTCCCCTATAAGAAACGACAAAGGTCAGGGAAATCACGACAAAAATTTAACAATAATTTCTTCATGCGAAATATTGACAGATGCCATTAGAATAACGATTATGAAAATAAATATTGCTCAACCATTATAATTGGTTAAACAAACAGACCTTTCAATCCAAGCACGCCACTTCAGCAAGCTACAATTCGCTACAATGAAGCCATTCGAAAGCAATACAATGACATTCAATTCGCGAAGCGCTGTGAAAATGGTCACATTTCCCAAATTGAGTTGACGACAGTAAACACCATTGATGTTTCAAAGCAAGTTGACTCACAATTGTTTTCTGAAATGAGTTCTCTCAAACCATGTCCTTTGGCCAAGCAAAGAAAATCCAAAAAGATTGAAGCTTGCAATGCTCCAGCTGTGGAGAACATTCATCCACATATAAACTGTGTGTCTCCCAGTACTGTTACAACGACAGGAGGAGAAGTTCCGCCACCCTATGACTGTAATGATATGCAAATGTTTCCTCAGTTGTCAGCAGCTTCCTCCACAGAGCCGGAAGGGGATAAGTATGTGACGTCTCATCATTCTAGAAGTTTAAGACATTCAAGAGCTCCTTCATCAGTCATACCTGTTGATCAATTTCAATCTTTGGAGGCGCAGGCCATACGAGAGTATGAGCCAACAATCGATTCTGCTCATGACATGATCTTTGGGAACGTGATGGGAGTTCATTATGGGAACTTTATTCATGGTCATTTGTGGTCTCCTCAAGAATTCAATAATAATACTACAACATATCATCAATTCAATGCTAACCAGCATCAGCAACATGTAGTATCCAATAATTTTTGCGGTTCTAGTAAGTCAGTGGGATACAATTTAACGTCGGGTACAACTGGAAATGATGGGTATAACAGTGTTAGTAGTAGCAATGATGGTATGGGAAACGTTGGACATTTCGGTGTCAGCAGGCCCTTCAACTATAATCGGGAACAGTGGAAAACATAGCAAACGATCCACTTCTGTTCCACGTCCCCAGAACAGAACAGCTACACGAAAAGAGACACTTAAACAAGCAGCAATTCGGTGTGGAATCATTAGTGGAACTACCACCCCCGTAGTCCCGAAACGTTCTCATTATTTAGGTATGCGATTTTGACAATATTAGTAGACTTGGGGCTATGTGATATATTCTCAGTATAAAATTTCCATTTCAGTTCCATTACAACTAAATCCGATACAAAGTGATCCGACAGTTCCTGTTGTGGAAATACTGCATCCCAGAACTTTGATTCCTACATGTTCTTCAGAGGCTCTGTTAGAAGTAATGCTTACTCTGAATTATATTGAATGCAATATCTACCAATTAAAAATGCTGTTGAATTCACTAATAATGTAATGCTTATTTTAGGAAATGCGAAATAAGATTGCTGATTCTGAGTTCAAGAAAGATGGAGCTCATGCTACAAAATCGAATTCGAGGATCTCCAAAAATGAAGACTCCTTCCTCACTGTCGATGGAATCGAACCGAATGCGATATCCAGTGAGGCAAACGGAAAGAGTCCATCACAAGTTAGATCTGTGTCTGATTTCAGAATCATAGATAACTCTCCAAATCCATAAAGTAGCTCTTGATACTCAATGCAAGTGTAATATAGTCTATTACAGAATCTGCAATGTCTGATTAGATGTGCAATAAAAAAATCATGAGAGATGAATAGCACAAATATCCCTATTTCTATTTATGAGATAGTAAATGTCGTCATAATAACTTGCAAAGCAAGAAATAAAGTTAATTGAGCAAAATTCAAAAGCAAAAAGTAAAGGTCCAAAATTCCGAGTGTAACAGTTTGGCTCAAACAACTGCTTCACTTAAATTAATGCATGTTTTTGTAAAATTCCGGTAATATGAGACGTAGATTGAGCTTCAGATAGGTCAAACCAACGATACAAATTTTTTGTAAAGTCCTTAACACATTTTTATCAACATTGCGTTGCAAAATTAAGCCAGTCAAATATGATAAACGAAATGCTCCTAGGATTTGTCACAGGTCAGTGGTCAACTTCAAAATAAAAATGGATAACATTGTAGTCTACTATTGGTAGGTTCATAGACATGCAACTTTCATTTACCTATTTGTAGGAATTCTAAACAAGTATATTGGTGAATATTTTGAAAATATTGACGTTTCACAACTGACTGGCTCGTTATTTGGAGGTGACAGACATTTACTTCATTTTCCGTCGTTACATTAGCTTTTAAAGGTGTAATTTTAACCACCTCAGTTTGCTACAGGTGGTGTCACATTAAATAATGTCAATCTTCGTTCAACCATTCTCGACTCGATTGGGCTTCCTTTCCATGTTGTCGTGGGCAAATGTGGAACACTAGAAATTAGGTATTCATTGACAAAGCTGTACAGCGAACCAGTTGAGGTTACCCTGAAGGATGTGTATGTTCTAATTACTCCAACAAGGAGTATCACACGCGATGAAAATGTGCAGCACACAGCTAAGCAAAACCTGAAAATGAGACAGCTTGAAATTTATGAAAGTGTCAAACATCACATCAATCAAACTCCTGAACATTCAAAGTCTCCTGGTATTACCCTAACTTTTTAACATTTTATCCAGCACATCAACCCGAATCACAATAGTTTGCCTTTTAGCACGTTCCAATGATTTGGCTTGCAGAAATAACGTACTTTGACATGTGGGTTATGCAAATCCTAAGAAACATCCAGTTTCACATGGAATCTGTCCACATTCGATTTGAAGACGATATAACAAGTACAACGGAACCATTTGCTGCAGGGTTGACTCTCGAAAGCCTCGAAATCCTGACAACGGATGCTAATTGGAAAACCCAATACATAAAGGATTATATGCCTGAAACAATATACAAGCTTGGAAAAGTCACAGGTTTAGCCGTTTACTGGAATCCTGCACCTACGACAATGTTCAAAGGAATTGATGATCAAAAGTTGCTCTTAAGCCGATTAAATGTGATGCCAAAAACAAAAGATGCTGCGAATAAATTTCGTAAGATTTCATAAGCACTGAAAATAGACAAAAAAAACGCCGAATTATGGTAGAACTTGTATTATTTGGTTCACAGTTTTTGGCCCATTAACGATGGAACTCAAGATTCAAGTTACCCCATTTCCTGACGCTACTCTCCATCCTTTTGCTAAGCCTCGTCTACGCATTGATACTAGTCTAGATAATTTCAGTCTCAACTTATCGGACCACCAGTTGAGGGATATTTTATTGTTTCTCGATACAATTGACATGCTTATCACTGGACACAAATACAGAAACCGTAGGTTGGATGCACCTTACAAAGGGCATTACAAAGAATGGTAACGTGGTACATTATGATATGACTATGAGATGGTGTGAAGGTGAAATGTGAAATATAAAAAGTATGTGTGCTCTTATGGAAATGCATTTAATGCATTCCTGATACGATTTTCAGGTGGAAGTTTGCCTTTGACTGCATAATGGATGACATTGAGAGACGACGAAACAACTTCAGATGGCAAAATATTGCAAGTCACAGAGATAAATGTAAACAATACTTTCAGGTAAAAATGACTTTAACTTCACCAAACTCTTAAAAGATTTGGTTTAGTTGGCTCGCGTCATTCAAGAAACGCGTTGATTAACATTAGAGCAGGCGTATTACAAGTCAAAGCAACCGAAGAAAGTGACGGCAGATATTACTTCCACACTTGCTCAATTGGAAGAGGAATTGGATTTATTTAATTTGATTCTTGTTCGCAAACACGTGGACTGTCTCTTTGCGAAACGAGAGAAACCAGAAACCTCGACAGAAACTAATACCACTGGATCGTGGCTAACCTCATTTTTCTCGTCCCCAAAACCAGCTCCGCCACCTGCCCCTGTAGAAAGGTCCTCTAAAGAATCTATCATTTCGAGCCCGCCTGCACTAGAAGAAGTGGAATTAACACGACAGGACAAAGAGGGATTAAAAGTATAGAATATAAAATGTATCACAACATATAAGAAAATATAGCGTGAATGAAAAATACTGACAAATTTATTTCACGCAGTTAGCAGTCAGTTTTGTCAAAAACATTGCTGTTCTCAATTTCCCCGAAGATTACATTGACTTTGAGGCAGATGCTCTATTTAACGAGATCCGAATACGCCTTTATGTAACTACTCTCAGAAAACGGGAAACCATATTGGATACTTTGTTTGACAAAGTCAACATTTCTATGCGCCTGAGACCAGTTGGGGGAGGGGTTCGACTGGATCTCAAAATGGGGAGTATTGAAGTTTATGGTGGAGATATTCCACTGACTCCCACTGCTGCAGCTTTCGAAACTCCGCAGATCATCACGATAGCTAACCCCGGAACGTCAGAATATTTCGTGAGATTTTTGTATGAAAAGGCGCCACTGGATTCAGAAGTTGACCACCGGGTTCATTTGGAAGGATTAGCTTTGCAGTTTACTTATGACGAGCCAACAATCACAAAATTGACTGATTTTTTCGGAGCTTCGTCCAAAAAACGAGAGAAAAAACTTGGTAATATTCCTGCCACCATTGTTCTAAACAGAATTTTGCAGTTCAAGTCTGCATCCACAACGAGACTGCTAAAACTTATGGAAAACAAAGGGAAGGTCGAGGCGTGCGTGTGTTTAGTATCCCCATACATAGTAATACCCCAAGATGCAGACTTAAAAGGGTAATAATTAGCATTCTCGTCGCTTCATAAACTTTATATAGTACTATACATAACCATTTCAAATAGTCCATATCTGAGATATCATTTTTACATTTTCAGAAAATCAAATTTCTTTGTAATACATCTTGGTGAAGTGAACTTATTCGGGACAATCATAGGCGGTACTGTCTGCACGAATGGTGTTTGTACAGATCTCGTTAGATGATAGAGGTCTGAAAGTTCCCAGTGTTGAAATGAATTGACAATGAGACTAACGTGAACCAAGTTGGCAAAATTAGTGTTGTGTGCATCATTGTTGAAAATTCCATGTACTCTGAAAAACGAACCATGTATTGCGAATTTAATCAATACCGAATTCACAGACAGTTGATGCAGAAATAAAAGATTTGGTATCGTCACGATCTCTGCTCCAGAAAGGATTAAAGAGGGTTGAAAAACTTGTTTTGGTAACATGACAGAAGCCGGCAGTTGAGAACTGGGCACACTAAAAGGTAGATGTGTGTTGGTTTATTTAAGTAATGATAGGTAGTTCCGTTTTCGGATATTTTGTATATGAATGCAGTAAGTTAGTCCAGTAGACTTCAGTCGTGGATTGCTTGTCAAGTGTGGCTCTTGTACTCAAAGATATAAGCTGTCTTTGTCGTGGTTGATTTGTACGAAAATCGTTGAGCAAATATATAATATCATGGAACCTCCTTCCTTAGTTGTACTTTTCTGTTTCAGTCTTGTAATCAAGTTATCCGCTGGATTGTATACACCCGTTCTTGTGTTTGGTAAGCAATACAAACACGTACAAATAATCTTTTCTGTCAGGAATACATGATTTTAATTCCAAATCAAAGCTCGTTGTAATTACCAGCAGAACAGAATTGCAGAGAATTTAGGCGAAATTGAGGCATTACACCCACACCCTTTTGCCTAGATTTGGAACAAAGGTATCATCCGCAAAAGTCTTGCTAGTCGCGTGCATGTAAACTACCTACGAATACAAAATCAGAGCATGCAAAATTCCATGCAATCAACTACAAGTCCTATAAAGCCCTCCAGCAGTTTTTATCGCTCGATTTTTCTTTTTTTATAGATAAGATTTGCGATTCATTGGTCTTGTTGTATAGTTGCCATTTGGAAGTGATTAGATGGATTTACGAATCGTAAATAAGTATTTTATGATCGTAGGTACTTTTGGTACTTGTAATTTTTAGTCATTACTGACAGCCGTAACGACTTTCGCGAATCGGGTTCCAGTTCGCGAAGTTTGCAGAAATATTCAGCCTTGTTATTCATTGACAATGCATAATGCAAAGCATATAGCTTATATTATGTCTGAAAGGAGAATATCTTAAGCTCTGAGTTTTATCACAAAAACATTCCCCGGGTACATGACCTTTAATTCATCTTCTGACAAGATTTTTTAATCATGGACCAAGTCTCAAAGTGACAGGATGACAACCAATTAATTAGGATGTAATCCTGTATAAAGTGGTTGCACATGTATCTCTTAATAACCAACCAACATACTTGTCACTTTTGCTTTTACAGGTACCAGCAACTTAAATAATGGGATACAAGTGCAAAAACAAGACATCCCAGCAGGATCAGTATTATCCACAATATTTGCAAGCAATTCGTATGACGTAGGTGTAGCAAGGAAGACTACCTCAAACAACAGCGAAGTTTGCAAAGAGCCCTCAGGCCAGTTTGCTGATCCAAAATACTGTGATAAATACTATGACTGTTGGGAAGGCAGACCTGTTTCATCAGCACACTGCGGACATGGATTAATGTTCAATGAACAGACCTCCTCCTGTGATTATCCATCAAATGTTAACTGCCGAGGGAAGGAGGTATCTGGTGCGTTATATTTATTATGCTGGCCGAATGCCGGCACTCATATTAGTTATAAATGATGTCAATGAAATTGGATACTCCTGTTGATTTACACTGATATAAAAAATCTAACTTTAGAACCACTCCAAGATGTTGACGCGGGATGTGAACAGCCTTATGGAACTTTTCCGAATCCAAGACATTGTGCAAAATACACTGTGTGTCATGCCGGGATGGCTAGTTACTATACATGCCAAGATGGATTATCGTATGACAAGGTCCCACAAGACAACAAGTAACGTTCATTCATGAAAACTAATTGCAAACTTAAATCTTAATATTTAAAAAATGCTGGCAGGAGTTGGGAGTTTGTACACAACCACAAGACCCAACTTGTCTTCAACACGCCCCTCACGATCCTCCAGAAGGTGAAGAACTACCGGAAATCCCACTTGATCCTGAAAACATTCATCCAGGCCGCCCAACCGGGCCTGATGGAGGTAGCGGGGGAGGGGGATCCATTGGCTTTCCTGTGTTTCCAGGATCGCCCTCAGTGAAATGTCCCATGTCAACCTCTGGGTTCATCCCGATTTCAAACGACTGTCAATCTGTTCTTGTGTGCATGAATGGAAGTGGATATTTACTGCGGTGTCCTGAGGGAAACTATTATCATCCTCCTGAAGCTAGCTGTAAGCCTGGAAGAAGTGATGCATGTGAACAAATTACATTTCCACCTTTTATACCCTCAACAAAGTACAGTATTCCAAATGTTAAGTATGCTTATACACGCCCAGAATACCCATTATTACCGAATCAAAAGAAATAACCAATTTATTTAAACGTTTTTTAAATATGCAATACATTCAATAAAAAATATACTTATCACACCTCTTCAGAAGGAACTATTGTAAAATATACTGGTACGGATGAATTTTTTGCATCTGATGAAGCAGAAGTATTAACAATTTGCAGTTGAGTTGGTTTGGCACATGCTAGAGTTCCATCACTAGAAGTCTAGATTTTATCAAATCATTATTATTTTTTACTGAATTTCAATAAAACAGAAACGAAATGCAGCATTAAACTATGTAACAATAATTGTTTATATTTTATATTTTATATACCTGTTGAACTTGTATCTCTGCAGGCTTAGCTACTTTTCGTATACTTTTCTTCACTGATGTCTGAGTATTTGTCGCTGGAACATTTATACTATCAATCCTCGTATCCGATATCTTGGTTCGTCCATGTGCTTTCTTTATGTGCTTGTCAAGTTTATTTGGTCGGTCGAATATTTCTTC
>JAQGAP010001854.1:0-17616 GCA_034697805.1 Orchesella bifasciata
TAGATGATAGGTGGAACAAGTTATGTTATGCGACGTGTCTTATGTGATTCATTTTTTGAATTTTAGAGAGTACAAGTCGGAGTTCGTAAAGCAGAGGCAGCCCGAAGAAGATTTTCCTGGAAAATGGGGTCGAGTTTCGTGCTAATTCTAATTATTGGCCTTCTATGGCTTGATATTACTGAAAACGGCAAGGGATCATTTGAAAGTAAGTTTTAAGATAGCTGTAATTTTTAGTTTGTAGGATCCCGAGTATCACAAAGAAGAACGTTTTGTTTAATTTTTACTATTAATTTTACAGAAAGTAATACTGGAAAATTCCTGAAAAAATATGGCGTGCTCGACGAGACACAAATGGCAATCACAGCAGTCACTGGCTTTTTGAAGTAAAAATATTTCTAAATTCCAACTTGAAAGATTTTGTTTAAACTTTAAAGGCTGTGATTTTGATGTTTGTACTCTTTCGTTGTGACTAGATATGCATATGACTACTTGTCTGTGCTTTTTCGAAGCATCAATCAAGGACTACAACCAGTGCTGCAAACCCTAGGCGAACAGGTAATCTTGGTTAAAGTTGTCATCTTGCATTATTAGTTTTAAATTCTACTAAGAAAGGTTATTTTAATGAACAAATATCTTTGAATCACACAGGTTCAGGTGTACATTCCTCAAATTACTCATTACGCCAACCTCGTTGGAACTTTTATTTCCGACACGTTTCAAGTTGTGTTGACCTTCCTACAGGAAAAAGTGTTTGTGTGAGTTAATGTTGAATGTTCCGAATTATATTAAGTCAATTGTATACTTGAAAAAAATATTTGAACTTGAACTGCAACCTTATTTTTGTCTTTGCAGAGGAGCTTTATCGCCAGACAATCTTCGTAAACTAACTAAAGATTCTCTTTCTTTGATTTGGACCAACATAATTTTGGGAACGGAGAAGCTGTACGGAATAATTGAAAAGTATATCTCATCCTATACATCTTCTAAAACATCTTGATACACTGGTAAAAGTGTGGATCACCATTCGCTTCACGAATGACTGTATTTTTACACAAGCAGAAATGTTGAGGTAGGCGTTATTCATGGATGGATATTGATTCAGTTTCCAGTTTTTTCCTAGAAGTATGAAATATGCGTTAACTTAATATTTTTTGATAGTTTATGTTGAGGTATATCATACGTTGTTTCATGTATTGTCTTTTGTGGACGAACAGTTTTTGTTGAAGTTCTGGAGTCTGATAAAATATCCCGGTTGTATTTTTTCTAGGCAGGAAATTAAAAACCAATCAACACAATAAAGTATATTTAATACAAAGACATAAACACTATTAAGTGTGCTCGAGATGATAATTATTCATTAACGAACCAACACATTTTTTATGCATATATTATGTAGAAATGAGTTTAGTGACGCATAGACATTATACTGCTGACAAAATCCTTGTTAATCTTTATTCTAAAGAACCATATAGTGTAATATATAGCTCTTGAGTTGTGTCATATCATTAACCAAATATCCAATCATAAAACTTCAGCTTTTGCCATTTTAAATTATATATTTTCTAAAATGTATACAACATTCAGATTGAAATACTTAAGTACATACATTACGATTACAGTTATCGATTTTTTGACAATTTTACTAAAAAGAAAGTGAAGAAAATCTTTTAAATCAGTTCATTCTGGAAACAAAAATCATAAATCACGCGTTAAATACTTAAAGTATGTACCTAATCGCGAATTATTTCAAAAGTACCCTTTCATTTTAGCCTATACGTGTTCTCACACACGTCTTGCGAACGAAAGCAGTATGTCCAACGGGCATGGGCATTCAAAACGAACTTTTCAAAGTTTTGTGGAACTGAAAAGTGGAAAATACTTCAAAGAAACTTGACTTCGGTTAATCTGGTGGCTAATTTGGAGATTTTAAATTATTTCATGGTAAGAAGTTGAGCATTTTGTCGCTGCATTCATATAATGCTGTTTTAAAAGAATTTTAAACGTACATTTCATTTGATAATATTCCAATTATTCTTACTAACACTGTAAAATCGTACGACAAAGAGACATTTTATTCTTTTTCTTTTACCGATTATACATTTTTCAGAACAGAGTTAGCCTACATACATTACATTTAGGTTACAAGATTAATGGATTTTGTAATTTGCACCTTTACCAGAACTTTTTCACGTTCACTAATTTTTAGTTCAATATTATGTTAATGATATTAAATTTTATAATGCGATTAGATTTTTTTTCACCGAGGGTTATCGTTAAATTACACGAGTTATATAAGTCATAAGATTTTTGTACGCATGCTATGAAGTAGTAGTAGTAGTTATCCTAGTTATTTTCATTTTCCCACAATCTAATTGAACTACGCATTTTTTGTTTCATGGATTACTTTCATTTTATGTATCCGTTTTTTGTAACAAAGTGTATGTATAGTTTTGCAGTATTGTATAAACAACCAAACGAATAATGGACAATTAAAAAGAGATTTCCTGTAAAATCTGAAACTATATCATGCTTTTTATAGCGCAAAATACATTCTTTCATATTATGAAAAAAGTGTATTCTTGTTGATTACAAAATGGGGAAAGTTCCACGTACAAAGAGTTCAACTTTCTCCGATACTTAATCTGATCCAAAAGTGTGTTAACCAAAGGGTTTTCTTTTTTCGTTTTGAAAAAATCATGCTTCGTATAAAGTTTGTTTGCATCCACAAATTTTGAAATACAAATTTTCAAAGTCACTTTCAAGTACCTTGCTTGTTTGTCCGACCTTATTTTTAGATGATTGTGGATTAGAAAATGTAATCAAAACAATTTTTCCATGTCCATCATATTTCAATTAATCAGAACCACACCCAATATTATATATATATGGTATGGACCATAGCGCATTGCATTGTTTAATGTGATGTGATGATGCACATTTCTCTAAAATAATCTACCATTACAAAAGTCCAGTCTACAAAGGAATGAGCTGGAGATGAATTCAGGAAAGTATGCATTGTAGAAAACTACATACTTTTATCAGTTAGTCTTCGTGTAATTCATTTGCTTTAGTATACGATATTTGCAACTGCTTTTCAGTACGTAGGTAATCCTCTCTCTAGTTCTCGATTGGTTTTTACACATGTAAAAACCTAACTTTAACATGTGTTTTTGGTTTTCCTTCATAATTTTATTTGCGTAAGTTCATTTTTTACAACTCTAGTAAGCATACGTAGATTAGAACATTTATATAGTAGTTTAGATTCTATAGGAATTCATTCTCTTCCTTTTCGCAAAACAGTATCATAAATCTTAGTCAGTATAGTTCTATGCTTAAGGAATTCTGTGCACCTTTAGAAACGTTGAACTTTACTCGAAACAACTTTTAAGCTCTCTTGCACCATAATAATTGAAAATTATATTAGAAAATGTACGTTGCTTTTGTGTTTCTGTAATATAAAATGGTAGCTCTAGTTTAAAACTTTTTTTTTAATGAATCCACTGCTTCTTCAGTATGTGGGTTAATTTTGCTTGTCACTCTTACGTTGCGGTTGCAGCTTTAATATAATCTGATCGAATCCGATGACGGGCGTAAAGGGAAAGTGTCTCACTAACCAATCCCATTTTTCCAGAAGCCTACTGAAAACTCAAGCCATTGACATTCCCATTTCTGTCAGCATTTTCTTAAAATTGTTTTAAATAAATTTATAATGTAATGTAACTACCATAATATTACAATCAGCACTACCAGTAGATGAGCAAGCTTCTCGTAACAAAATCATTTTGCGGCTCAATACTATATAATCTACGACATACCTAGTATATAACAACAATGCTATTAGTATATTGATAGCAAAAAAGTTAGAAGAAAGAGGTCCTTTAGAAGAAGGATTTGTACTTTTTATGTTGACAAAGCGTTTGAAAGGGCTTGTCTCACGTTTTTCTTCACACCTTTTGTATTGTTTTATAGTATGTGTGTGTAGCTTATTTGTCTGAATGTTTTCACAGTGAGTGAACTAGATGCCTCTACCTTTAGGTCAGTTTAGATTAAGTTAGCCTTAAGGAAAGTATGAATGTAAATCTTACCTTTCTTTGGTTTATTCATTTAATTTCATCATTTTTGTGAACCTGCACGTTGGAAGTAGTGATATAGAACTCGGAAACAGGTCTTCTTACGTTACCCCAAAAAATCAGCAAACAAAGGAAATATACATACATAATGCAAACTTCAAACATAATCATCAAATCATGCAAAATTCATAAAGTGAAATAATATATGAAAATAAAACAAAAACTGAACCAAATCATAACATATTTTTCATCATATACTTTATCATTAGCTCTTTATTTTCCATCTGAATATTCAATACCTGGTAAAAGTAAGTAGTTAATTATTGTTGACAAAAAATGACAGTTTAGAAGTGTTTGAAAATAAGGACAAAAAATTGTTCATGTTTTTTAATTACAAGACAATCAAAACTCAT
Organism: Orchesella bifasciata; assembly: GCA_034697805.1. Taxonomy (NCBI): domain Eukaryota; kingdom Metazoa; phylum Arthropoda; class Collembola; order Entomobryomorpha; family Orchesellidae; genus Orchesella; species Orchesella bifasciata. The sequence continues at coordinate 4,484 of JAQGAP010001854.1, forward strand.
TTGATGCAATGCAATAATAATACATGCTGATAAAATTAAGCGAGAGAGAAAAAAAACACAATATTTTACATAAAGGATAATAAAAACTGACTTGAGAGCACGAAGACAAATAAAATTTTGAGAAGGAGGATGATATATAATGTGCATGTTATCCAAATTATTTTGTGTACCTATTTGATTTTGGAGAAACCTTCATAAAATCCTACCGCAGGGGTTACAAAAGCCCGTTAGAGCTTTCTTCCCTGATATACGTTCCTTAGACATTCCATCATTTGTAAAATCTACTGCCAATTTAACAAAAACCCTTACTTTTTTTCTTAAAAATGACAAGTTCCTGATAACTTGGGAAAAGATCTGTTTGACACTCATTTATACACGGATAAATGAGTGTGGGTGCGGATTTGACAAATGATATAAATTAAAATAAAACTTGGACTTGTAAATGTAAATGACTAGACCCAGAACTGCAAGATGTTGGATATATATTGTATCTGTATATAGCATACTAGTTTTTATAGACTTAGGCGTAACTTATTGATGAAAATTACTTTTTGTTTTGATAGAAATGAGCATCCATGCAGTTCTCTTTGTATATTTTTTGTGGTAGAAAGATCTACAGTAATAATATATATGCATATAATTAAGTTTAGTATATAATTAAAAGAGGTAATATTCATATGATTTAATAACAAATATTTGCCTAAATCATTTTGTATTTTTCCATCATCATCATATCCTCTGAGGAATATATTTTGTATTAGAACTTCACACAAATCATATTTGCATGTAAGTGTTTTTCTTGCTTTCTTTACCAACTAAAACATATGGAACTACAAATTAAAATAATAATTGTATTTACAACTTAAAAACTATATTTGCACCTGAAAAAAACTTTTTTTTTTACATTATGTGTGTCCCTTACCTGGCACAAAAACAAATGAAAAGAAGGAAAATAAAACAAAAGAGTAAGGAAAAAAGCTGATAACTTTCTTTCTTCTCATATCATATGTGTATGTAGCTCAAGTAATGCATCAATCAAAAAACTTGTACTTAAAAGATATATACTAAAACACAAGCTAAAATAGTTATAATGGAGTCTTATGTCAAAGTTTCAGTTTATACAGAAACTTCAAGCAACATGCTAAGCAAAATACGCTGATTACATTTCTTGCTACTGGTTGTATACACACACGTACAGTGTCCTAACTAAAGTTTTCGTTTCCCGTACATTCATATCATCCCGTTCATACTAGTACACAGTGAAATAATTGTATGGAACCTGAATTTTAAATACCGGCATGCATAATATGATCATGACCAATTTTTGTTTTCAGAGGAATAGAAAAATTGATGTAAACATAATTTATTGGTGTTGTATAGTTTTGGATTCAGATTGAAACTGAACAAACGTAAATCGAAAACCCGTGTTTTTTTAATAAGCTGAGAAGTTTGCTTCATAATGATCTTTCTATCTATTCATCCGTCGACTCTTTCAATTCAGAACTGGTGTTGGCTGCTTTGTTAATCTTTTGGATTTTAATTTAGACCCAATTGAGTAATCTTATGTACTTTAATTTTTTAAATGATTCCCTATCCATTTCCTATAACTGTTTTTAGCTTACTTTCCCTAGAAGTCCATTCCATGGTTGGTGCAAGTACAAGAAATTCCTTTAAAGCTTTCAAAACACAGAATGTAGTTGACTCCCATTTTAGTTAAAACTTAAAGCATGCATTGAGCTGTATGTGTATTTAATTGTGTATATTTTTCCCAACCTATTCCTTTCAAATTGGCTCAAGAAGATTAGCACAAACTATATACATATATAGTGTGGGCATGGAGTGCACATAATTCCTGGCGTTTTCCTTTGATCCATCTATATCTTAAACCCTTTTCCTACTATCGTATCATATCTTTATATTCCTTAAGCCAATCTTGATCCTTAACCCGTTTTTGTTTATAATAACTGTTGATAACCACATTTAATTTGCACACGCATATAATGTGTATGTATATAATATCCAACATCAAATAACATTGATTTTCAGTTTGCAAAGCTCTTTGCAAGCACTTCGCATCCCATTATATTTCTTACTCTTACAAACAACAATCCACTCGGAGCATTCGCATTCTTTAACCTTTCACAACAATTTTTCTGTACAATATACCATTAAATGTGAAGATGTGAACTCCGTTCTTCGCTATACCTATACAAGTTACATAGTTTTTTTTGTAGACATACACAAATTGGAATTTTTCAATTTCTTAATATTCTTTTCATCTTAAAAGTGCAATCCATGCACACGATATTTATATAAGCACCTTCTTTGAATAATATAATGGATTTAAATGTGTTGTTTACATTTTAAAGTGATTCAATTCAACTGAAAACATAATAATATGATTTACACAAAAAACTGGACTAAAACTTCAGGAAATTAATGAACAAATAATTTTTTTACATCAACTCTAATATACATTAATAATATCGGCAACAATAATAGTATTAACTTTCTCTACACTCATCATCACATGAAAAAATTGCTTGGTAGTACCACACAGAGTAACTTTTTATTTACTATCACTGTTCTTTTCCTTGTTTCAAAAGGTACTATATCTACTTTCACTACCTGCTCGCTTGTTTATACACACACAATATAATTTTTGATTGGATTATAGTAATACAAGTGGTGACACAGAGGGTTATACACAACGGAGAAAGTTTGTAAAGGTTTTATATGTATTTAATTTGAATGATAAAGATAAGAAGCCCTGCTTGCTTGTTAAGCTACAACTTTACGTTTTGTTTTTGTAATGGAATAATGTACTTGTTTACTTTTCAAAACCTTTCACTGTTTAGAACTTGGAACTAACTCATTAGGGTTCTTTCGTCTTTCGTCCCATTTCATTATAATGTAGCACGTTGTTTGTTCCTTCTTAGACTAAACTTTTGCAGTTTGATCACATCATCATTCACATCCTACGAAGATCTGCCAATTACGGTGTACACTTTCACTAGAAATTTGGAATTAGATTTTAAGTGAGTTTATATGAAGCACACAAACACAACATTTACTCAATAGGGACAAAGAATGTTATCCTATTTAACATTGGATTCTTCACAGAGTGGAATATTGAAATTCATTGAATGGTTTTCTGTTTAATGCCGAAGCTGAGGTAGATGATGGGTTGTTTTTCCCATAACTGGTTGATGATGGTAGTTGAGTTAAATTCCACAAGAATTCCCAAAGAATGAGCATAGATGTGTGTGTGTGTGATATTTTCCTGTTACTTACTACATATATTTCTCAGCTAACGAAATGCAAACTAATAATTTCCTAATAAATCATATCATGATCATCATCACATAAATTAAAACTCAGATCCCGCTGAGTACCTCTCTATTTCAGTTGACTGTTCTTCTTTGAAATAATTAAAGCAAATATGTATATTGATATTTATCATAACATCGCCATTTCATATAATTTTTCGAAAACCGAATAAAAAAAAGACTGGTTAATATCAGAGGTACTGCTGATATGATAAAAATGAACAATAATGTAACTAAAGCTTATCATTTAAAGCGCACAACACGAATCAAAACTAGTATACTAAATGGATTTTTCAATAATAATATTACAATATAAAGCTTTCTTTCACTCACATCCTTCATTTCCCGTTATTTCTCAATAATATCTATATATTTTTCAACCACCCGATTCCTGATCGACTTTCCTTAACAATACAATACCCATCCATCAAGATGTTGCATAACTTACATATACTTTCACTAACTGTAGGTTACTTTCTATACAACAATGTAATAGTAACGTTCTTTTACTCCTGACTGAATTCTTTGATCACTTCACGTTTTCATCCAGGACCATAATTATACTCCTTTCCATTTTTACAGCATCCTGTTTTTAAAGGTACTATAAATTCAGCAACTAACTGTAAAATGTACATAAATTTTTGATAAACAAACAAATTTACAAGTGTTACAACCATTATTATGGATCTGCTACGAAAAAGGACTTGAAGTGGTAAGTGTTTCGCAAGTTAATCCATATAGCTGTGATTTGTATTACAGTGCCCCAAATTGTGTCTAAGCTTAATATTTTTTATGTACGGAATAATAAATCTTTACTCCAAGTTGGATACCGGATCTGACCTGACCTCTCAACCTCTAAACTGTTCTTACATGCATAGTTCTTATTCATAGACATAAACCTATTTCTTTTTCTTACGATTGTAACCATCCATCAAGAATCCTGACTTGACCTGATGTGACGAAACTTACAAACAAGCACTTAGCATTTATATAGCAAAAGTTGTGGTACACATTTTTAGTACGCAGTTTTAGTTTTCTTAAAGCAATCAAAGGATTTAAAGCAACGTTTCTATAAAGTTTATAATATGTGTTGTGTGTTTGTTGGTGAAAATGAGATTTTAAAAATTAAAATTTGTTACAAATACCCGCAATGAAATCTCAGTAAAGATATACACATTACCTAAAAAAAAGGTGTTATTATAATAATAATGTAATAGCATACCGGTTTTGTAGCAGCTCTCTACACATTAATTAATGAGTTAAATTATGTTTTGATTGAATACTTACACATAAAATAATTTGGCTTTCTCTTGTTGAGAAACATCGTATTCTTGACACTTTCTAGTTTTAAAAAAATCCCAGCCATTCATACCAGAATATTTAACATTTCCAGTGAGCCCTACTGTCTAGTTCTGTACAGCTAGCTTGATAAATTATATTAATTTGTATAGTTTGTGTATTCCTTAGCCTAAACGTAGTCTGCAAAAGTCTACCAACCTATTTTTATTATAAAGACAGTAACAAATGGTACACAAGAAGGGACACAGAGAAACAGGATTTATTTTATTTTTATTAAAAAAAGGTTGTCAATCCTCTGAGATATTTTTGTACTGTGATTGAACCTTTATACTAGTTCATTTCTTGAAACGTATCGTCACGTCTGGTACACAGATAACGTACGCTACGCTTTTGTTTTTTATTCTCCAGCTGCAGTATAATAATGTATATCATTTTATATAATCATATACTAACAGATTTGTGTTTTGATTCGAATCTTCGTCTTCACTTCACCACGTCACAACCACGACAAAACATTCGCATTTCGGTCGCCTCCCATAATTTTTGTTTTATTCCCTGAACTGAGAGACTCAAGAGAGATGCAAACTATATTAGCTGGCTGCTTATGGATTTTTGCAGACAAAACTCCCTTTTACTTATATGCTCCTTTCAATAATTGAAATATTCATGTCCTCAGTAAAAAGGGGAATCCTTTCAATTTCTCCTATCATATTCTTCATGAAGAATATATATCTGGTCATTCCTAAACCCCACTTTGGAACGCCATGCCACCTCCACTTTCATTTCCTCCTTCTTTTCTCCTCAAGCATCAAGAATCTGCTAAATTTAGTTCACTCGCGGAAAGTCTTATACATTATTTTAGCTATAGCCTACATACCTGATTAGAATTACTAGCATCGGTCATAGGTATAATTGTAGCAATAATAAAAACCAGACATAAAACAGATTTGTATATCGTATCATCATGTTTTTCAACAAGTGACGAGCCTACCTCTAGGTTGATTTAAAGTTAATGATTTCCTCTCTAAAACTGTTTGTCATTTTACCTAACAGTATATCCTTATAGCCTAGAGTGATTTTCACTGGAACCTACTTCTTCTAGTTGGCTTAACTTATGCCTAAGATTTGTATTTAGTGTTATAATATTCTCACGAACAAGAGCAGACCTTTATTTGCGCTTCGTCATCATAAAATCCTAAAATAGTAATTATATTCTATGCTACTCCACTCTATTTTGTATTGTTAGCTTGGTTTACCACCTAAAATAGTGTATACTAGCAAGAAGTATGTGTATTTGTTTTAAAATGTATATTATACGATATATATACTTTATGACTTAAAGTACTAGAAACAAAAATGATTTATATATGATATAATCCTTAGTCCTATCAATAATATTATATAATATACTATAAAAATTCCTGAGATGATTTTCCCGTTTTTCCAGCATCATAGAAGACATTCAAGCAAATACCTGGTCTCCCTATAATTTTATACTGCTATCAACTAACAAGTTTTATGTGTCATCATCAACTATCTTCTTCTCATCTTTCTTCATTAGAGAAGATGAATCGATGAATGACATATGCTTAGTTCAATTCATAAGCCGTTTTGATGTGTCGCCTTACAATACGCACATGACATGAGGATCAAATTATTTAACGACATGTCACATGTCTGACTGAATCAATTCAATCATCATCTTTCTTTGGCTGTTTGGTAGAAATAAGATGTTATACATTTCTCAAAAGCCAATCATTTATAACGAGACTCAACAAGCCGTCTGTTGTTACCTACCTCACTAGAAGATTTTGGGGGTTATCTGATGCCTATATAATGCCATCCGCCACTTTGTGTAATATTTTTGATATTACTGATAGAGTGGTTCATTTGCAACTACAGCTGTTAAAACCATACGGTTGCGTTTCTTTGTGCAAAATAATTGTTCCACACTGCGACACTGCTAGCTTTACAGTGCAAGCTTTTTATGCCATGTTAATGACAATTTCTCAAACGTGAAGCTTGTAGCTTCTTCAATTTTGTTCATTTTAATGCCAAGTTCACTTAGCCAGCTTTTACTCTGTTTCAAACCTTCAGTAAATTAGGTACACTATATCCTATATCATATAGCGCTTGTCTTTGAAATCTGCTGGAGAAAAAATTTGTACCTGCTTTCATCATATTAGTTTTGCAAAGAATGAAAAAAGTATGTTACATTAGCGAGTGTATACTTTCATCAAAATTAAATCTACTAAAATTGCACTACTTGGATCCCTGATCTCATCATGTATACGATGATATAATGTTGCTAATATTCTACTCAACCTGGATATCTACTTTTATAGCACGAATTTCATATTGCATGACAGTTTGTCACAGAAATAAGACAAGCGTGAATGCATAGTTGGAGTTTTGTTTTTTATCAATTTGCACCAATATGATTTTTGCCTTTTTTGGTGTTTGTACGAAAATTAGTGAATATTAGTATATTGGTAGACTTTCAACAATTTTTTGTGGCACATTTGTTTTTAAAAGGTCGAAAAGAAAGTACAAGCTAATCTACTTTCTCCTAGCTTTCTCCAATGGAAAAACTACTGTTAATCTAATTTCCACTGCAATTCAATCAATTTTTTGATAAACTACAAAAAAGGTTTGAAATAAAGTAAAAAAATTCTCACATAAATACAACAACATGGTCGTTGGAGCAAGAAGACCATATTAACCATAATAGACCAACCATGTCTTTTTACCGCTTTACGAAAGTCTATATATCCTTTCTACTATTCCCTACAAGTTGAAGTAGGCATGTTTCCTGCTCCATTTCTCCCCAAAGAATATAAAAGGCTGGTTTTGTAACGAAAATTGCGGTGATATATCAACATCAACGTGAGTTTAGTTATATATAGTACAACAACAGCAAAGTTTCTTTTGTACACATGATTCCTGAATATTGATACTCTTTTCGTTAAAAAAAAGGTTGGCAATCTTAAGGTACTATTTATACTGTTGTGATCTTGTACATGATGTAAGGGTTACATGGTTTTCTCTTAGTATGCTTTCATCGTATGTACTAAAAACAAAATCTTGTGAGAATTTTTAAATAATTTTAAATTTTGGCTATTGCAACAACCAATTAGTTTGTATAAAAGCCATAAAATAGGTTTCTTGATATGGTTGATGGCATGTTGAAGGTTTCAAGATGTCATAAGAGTTTAATAATATATTGTAGTATTGCCAAAGTTTCTCATTTGGAAAAATTGCATTTGTTACCCGAATACTCGTCGAGATTTATCCTGAGTTTTATAAACCACCAACAGACACAAGCTAAAGCTAATTATGAATATGAAGGTAAGGTGTATTGCATTCTTAATTTTGAAACGAGGAAAGTAGGTAGAATTCATTTAAGCAGTGTTGTGTTTGATTACCTTATAGAAAGCTTGGCAAATAAAAGATCTATATTCGATCGGGCGACTCGGACAAAAGTCGCGATCTGTTTACTTTTGTTCGGTGTCCCTCACCTGCTAAGAATATTAGTCTATACCACAGTTTTGAAGTAATTTACGACAAGATAAATCAGTAATATACTAGTAAAAAGAATCCATGAGATGATTTTTCCGTAATAGTTGAGTTATACATAAGTAACGTTATGTATGTATGTATGTATGTAATATTTATATGGCATTTCATGCAATGTGTACTCTTGGTTTTTCATAATATTGTACGATGTTTCTGTCTAACCGAAAATTATATATAGCACTATAGTTTGGTTTTTTTACGTCTATAATTAGCACTTTCTCTCTCGCTAGGAATACGGTAATAATATTCTATTGTGTTTTTAACAAGTAATATATAGTTTAACAATACGTAATAGTAACAGCAATTAATAACAACGTTAATAATTAAATCTGTAAACGTTCATATGCCAGTATGAATATTCAACCTGAGTTTTTTTTTCATAATAAAACGTGTTCGAGTTGGTTTCGAAATCGAACTTGAAACGAGAGAGAAAAGGAGATGAGAATTTGATGAAGCTGAAAATAATTTTTCACTCGCTTCGCACTTAAGTTGTGTGATCTGATCTGTGATAATTGCGTTGGCTTTTAGCTACCAATTGATATTTTCTTTCACTTCTTCACTACACGGTCAGGGAGGAAGAAGGAACGCTGTCCTTCAAAAGCTTCCTTGCAGGATATTTGCATAATGTCCTTTACCTATCGGGACAGTTTTTATGATATATTGCTTGTTCTTGTTCCCTATTTTTATAGATAAACAATTATTGTTTTAATATTCAGGTGACCTGAACAAGAATAGTCCTCTTTTGAGTTTAGACAGCGGTAGTTGTAGCAGGTAACTGACAAATTATGACGTTTCACGTTTTGAAGCAAAAAATTTGCACTTAAACTTGTAAACTGGCATCGCAAAACATTTTCGGTTGGGAGAAAGTTTGCAAAGGATGAAAAGGAATTAAAAAAGGAAGAAGAGAGTTTTCTGATGACCCTGAATTACTGACGGCGTGGTGTGGCATTATATTTGGCTGGTTAAAAGGTCTGCATTAAATACAGACAGCTATAGCTTGTTTAGTTATCAGGTTTATATAAACATACAATGCATATACTTTTAGCTGTCTCACAGTTCATTTCATTCTCTGTAAAATCATACTTATATTTTCTAGAACATTGTTACTTTGTAAAAAATGAACACATGTTGAGCGACCCAAGTTCGGAATCGACTTGATCTATTCAACCTGAGGATTGTTATTTTCAATGACTGATTTAAATATAAAGGTCAAGTTTCTGTTCCCTAAAAAATTAAAGCAAACTGGTCACCAGAACGTTTCATACGCTCACCTGATTCCAAAAATAATATATTCTCCTATTAATTGGAAGGGTGAAGGTTGGTTTTTTTGGCTTTATAGCTCATGATAATGATGATGATGATGTTGAATTGTAATTTGTAATTGTAATGCACGCGACAAGTTACTCAAACAAAGAAATATGTAACAAAAAAAGAACAAAGTCGACAGAAAAACGGGATTACTTGGCCTTGTAGAATTGAGAATATGAATGAAATGGAGTAGTTTTGAATAAGCAAAGTTTGCACTAACTATGCAAACACATATACCACATAACGGTTAAAAAGATAGAGATGATGTCCCCTTTTGAACTGTAAGACTATGTACGTTATTTAATGTCTGGAATTTGACTTTTGTTTGTGAAGCTGCCTTCTTCTTGGATAAGACTAACCTCCCTAAAACTAAATGAAACTGTTCATAATGAACGTTCGGGGCATTTTGATTTGATAGCTCGGTATTAGACAGACAGCTTGAAGAGGAGCTCTATATTGTGCATTACTAAAAGTATTCTCTTTCGAAGAGGTCAGTTTTAAGTGGAGGATATATTTTAATAGGAATCACTTGTTTTGAAAGAGGGAGTTACACTAATTGTGAGCTGGGAAGGAAAGGGGAAATGGACATCGTGTTAATAAACTGACTACCCAAGATGGTTACTGTAGGTATTGTTTGAGTGAATGAATGATGCCCATTTAGTGTGGAGTAAAGCTAAATGTCAGTCCATCGGTTTGCTGCCCACGGAGCTCCGTGAGGCAGGCCGATTGTTGTTACCGCTAGCGTGACTACTGCTGTTCAAAGGAGGACTACCCGAGGGTAACGGGTGGGGGAGATTTGAGGATGCAGCTGCTGCTGCAACCGCGGCCGCAACGGCAGCTGCACTTGGTCCACCCATGCCTCCCATATTTCCCATGCCCCCGTGAACATGCACCGGTCCACCTGATGTCACTACTAAATGCTGACCTTGTCCCATACTACCCCCACTAATTATCTGACCTCCAGCCATTGGGTTCCCTCCGCTCCCTGCCGATGATGACGCACTCGTTGATGTGCTAGGGCTTCCCTGACTTGGACTACTGGTCGTTGAGCCACCTGGAGGACTACCGAACGGTGGGTGCGAGTGTGGGCCCCCGGGACCCGCTTCCGGGTTTAAAGGATGGTGAAACGCCCGGACTCCCCCTAGCAATGCTCTGTGTTCCCGTGCCACGTGACGGCGAACCGTGTTGTTTCTGGTAAACGTCCTTGTGCAAAATGGACATGGTACCCGTATCCCTTGATGCCTCTGGCGAATGTGAGCTCGTAAATTGGTCTCATACCCGTAAAGCCGTTCGCAGAATGGACATTTCAGCTTTTTCCCTACAAAATAATAAAGGAGCTGCTTAGTATGTGCTCAAAAGAGTAAAGTGGGAGAGAAAGAAGAGTTCAGCCTTACTTAAACAGTTCTTACCGTCCGCTGTAGACTGCGGATTGATATCATGTGGCGGAGGCTGAGCAGTTAATGATGAAGGGGAAGGAAGCGACCACATTGCTTGTGGTCCTGGACCTCCTCCACCTCCCAGTCCCCCGAATGGGGCTTCGTTAGGGGATAGGTCCATGGAAAACGATCTTTGTTTCCCTGTTATACCCGACATTTCCTCTTCCCTTCCACTTTCCAGTTTGATGCTGAGATCTGAAGAACGAGAACGCAATAATGATTCAATTATGAATACACCACGACTAGTACGAGCATGTCATTCTTCATTAACCAAATTATTATAATTTAAAATTGGACATACCTTCTGGCATAGTGTTTTCTGTGCTAGCGCTCCTAATTTTACGAATGTTTGGATTTTCAGTGATCACAATAGTTTGTTGTTGTTGTTGATGTTGTTGAGAATGTGATGGCGAAGGTGGAGGACCAAGATTTCCTTGGCCTTGTTGGGGGTACATAGGTCCAAAATTTGGAAACCCAGACATCATGTTCTGCCTATTGTTAGCAACACGACTACATCTTAGTTGGAATCGTATTGTTCACATACAAAGTGACTAGGAAATAATGTTGTTTCACATAAAAAGCATACTTACCTTTGCTCCATTTCAATAATCCTTGTGTTAATCGAAGGAGATGGAATTGGCGCAGCAGGTCTGGGGGGATGTTGTGGGTGAGCCCCATATTCAACCGTTTCTGGAATGGATCCATCAGGGCTCTGATGTCGAGGAGAAGCTGAAATTCGAATCTTCTTTCTGATCTTGTCCTCTGCATAAATGCCTAGTTTTTAAAGAGAAAGCATTTTTCATTACATAGCTGGGTCAATTATGCAATGCTAAATTATGCAGCTTTGGCTTACTAAGTGAGCCGGAGGAAGGCCCTGGCGGATTAGGTGGTGTTTGGGACGGAGATGGCGAAGAGTATGAGGTAGGTGACTGGACAGAATTTGTTTTATTCAGCGTTGCCTGTTGTTGCGATGACTGGGACTGTTGTTGATGTTGTTGTTGATTTTGGTTCTGTTGGGGTACAAGTAATGACCCTGAATTTTGAGACACCGCATTCTCCTGCGTCGAAGTACCACTACTCGACGCCGAGAATGTAGGCAGTTTATCTCCAGATTGCCTATCCTCTGTGACATCACTTGATATGCTATGCAGATCACTCTGCGATAGTGATAACCCTTTGACCTACATGACACGCCATTTCATAAGTTTAGATTTTGCCATATATCATACCAAATATAAGATTAGTTTTGTTGCATTTTAAAAAGTCCAACCTGAAGCCTCTTGGCTGTTTGCAGGAACGTATTTAAGTTGGCATCATCGACATACACCTCTCCTTTGTACATAAACTCGAGTAAAGCCCTGAAATAATAAAACACGGATAATTTGAAACTGGTACACTGGAATATACGTGACTGAATAGTAAAAGATGTACTAGATTGATACACAATGATCTGATGATGACATTTCACTTTTTTATTACCTGAGATTGACTGGAGTCGTCCCATCGAGGATGACAACAAGATTCTGTGCTCCAGAGCATTGTTCAAAAAGCTCTTGAAAGTGGACGCTACTCGCTGCGAGCACAACTCGGTGTGCTCTGTAGCTTTCACCTAGAGATTCATCATGTCAAACAATATTGTTTGGTTTCTTCATTCATTTTCATACAAAAGCTAAAATATGACAATCATAAACTCTCGCACTTACCGTCACAAAATAGCGTCACATCCGCAAGACTTTCAGATTCAAAGAGCTTGATAAAGGAGTTGGCAAGATTGTGACCGTAGTTACTCCATCCTGCAATATTTTGAAGCCATTAAAACATGCGATTGAAACTTACGACATGAGTGAAAACAAGTCATCGTCAGTAGTAAGGTGAGAGCAGTCATTGTGTCAATTTATTTTTATTATATAATTTTTCCATGTTCAACTTACGAAGATGAAACTGGTGACGGGAGCTCATTCTTTCCTTGTTTGTCGCAGCATATGGCTCAAATACTCAGTATAATATTCCTGCAATAAACAAATATCTCATTATTAGTAATCAACTTATTTAAACAGCCATGAAACAAACTTAAAACATCATATGCTTCACTCCAAATGCGACATCTTCTCTCCTCATAATTTGCACATTAATTCAAATCTGCAAATTATCAACCCACAAACTCCTCCTAATCTGATTTTCAGAA
>JAQGAP010001855.1:0-17605 GCA_034697805.1 Orchesella bifasciata
CGGTTCACGTTTGTGAACATTCTATAACTATATCTTTTATATGCACAGACATACCGACACCTACATTGGTTTTTATTGGAAAGAAGGTGGTGAAAAGTAGCGAAAGTTTGCAGTCAATCCATTTTACATAAAATGCTTAATTAAGTACATTTGGAGCCATATTACATTGCACAAATTTAATATGTGATTGGTACAGTTAAAAATCAAAAGTTCACCTTGAACGGCTGGATAAAAAAAAACACTTTGTTTCAATCCAGACCAGACAGTTTGTCACATAATTGCGCTTCTACATACATTCTCCCAGCTAGATTTACTAGATAGAAAGCTCAAGCTATGCATGTCTGCATGTATCATATCAGCACACTATTGTTTCCTCTGCACGCAAGGCCCCAAATAAATATAAATTATATAGTAGTTTTCCTAGCATGTACCTAAAACCCGTGTTATGGCTGTCTCGAAGAAATCGGATGACTGCTGTTCAGCCCCGTATCTTGCCCTCCTTTCCATAGGATAACGCATGGCAATATCCATAGTAAACATAGTAGTCCCGACCAACTCACAGCCAAATTGTGATACATAACGTGTTTATAAAACTTACACTGTAGCCATCTGAAACAATTCGAGTCAAAACAACTTTTTCCTGCAATGCCATGCCGAATGTGCCATCCAGACAATTTTAGTGAGTTTCTCTTTTCACCATTACAATGTGGACGTGGCATGACGCATTGGGTTTTTCTTTTCTTTTGCAGCAATATATTCTCTACTTTCTGCGTGAGACAGTTTTTTGCCATATTGAGAGTAAACCAGTAAAAGACATGCTATATCAAGCTAATATCATATGGGGTAGCAGCTTAAAATGGGATTTTGATGTTGCAAACTTTTTTTGCACTTGCTATTAATTTCATCATTCTTCCTGTGGACTATTCTCCGTACACCATAAATGTTTTCCTGCTGACAAACACGCAAAATTTTTCCAAAGCCCACTGGAGAAAACTTGTTTTTCTCATTTTGTTTACCTTTACCTATATTGGTTTTTAGACCTGGTGGGGATGCCCTGTGGTTTATTTTTGTACATGTTATCTTTATTTACATGCTTTACACAAACAATGTCAACATTAACATTTCGAAATTAACCAAAATTGCTCGTATTTACACGAAAGCATCTGTGACTGTTATTATTCCTTCACGGTTAACTAAACAAATACAATAGTCCTAACTAACTGGCAAAGAAAACAATATTTTTGGGTTTTACTATAAATCATTTCGGGATATATTAATTTAGGGAATATGTACCCCTATTCAATAGTATGGTACCCACCCATATAGAAGATGAACGTAAAAGCAGAAAGAGTGTGCGTAAGTTATAAAAACTGAAGCTGCGATGGTGAAAATAAACCTCATTCCTGAGAACCCGCACGTGCTGCGGTTGATCGATAAAGTTTACGTAAGCTAACCTTTACTAGAGGACGGAGTCTTCCTTGAGAAGATGTTAGAGATAATATAGTTTGTTTTGCTTACAAACACCTGCCTATGCACCATACTGCCTCGGGTTTCTACTCGAATTTGCCGTTTGTTTTGCTGTTCAAATGATAGCTAACTGTTATTCAATTTAAAGTTGGTAGCTGAATTTGCATGCATCATTGATGAGGATTTTGGTGTTTTTACTAGTTTTTACTAGTTCTGGTTGTCCTACATATTACCAATATAAAATGTACCTGCTTAGTCTCCACAGGTAATAATATTCTGCTGAACGTTATTGAATAGTTAACTGCGCCGTTGGACTGAGTTCCTTGTAAACAACTTAATGTTATTATGTTTTAGATTTAGTATTGTTCCATAACTTAATATATATGTCAATCAAATTATTGTTTGAAGCTCTATTTTATTACGCAGCTACTTACATTGTAATATTTTGTATTATTCTAAACTTACTAGGTTTCATTCGACGTAATGTTTACTGTGATTAGGTAGAGGTGAAAGAGCGTTCATATCGCCGGGTGAGCCACTCCTGTTGCTTACTTTAGAAAATTAGTATTTGTTCATGCGCATTTTTTATGTTGAAACTTTTTTGTTTCTGACTATTTTTGCTTTGTCTTTGTTCCAACTAGACCGAATAGTTGGCAAAAGGGATTGAGAATGCTTATTTTTGGTACGCATTACGAACTACTGAAAATTTTCCATGAGTATAAAAAGAAAAGGAAATGTACGACAGTAAATACTTCAAAAAGTTACAGACAGAAATGTCGCCAATCGCATTTGCAAAAAGGTGTCTACATTTCCATAAATCATAATAGTCAAGGCAAGCAGACCGTCCCGAGAATCTTTTTCATCACATTTTACAATTTAGCCATAAAAAGGACGACCACCAAAATTTCAAGTTCCTCGAAGTAATTAAACTGTAACTGACCCGTCTGCAAAGAAATTTACCTTGAAAGCAAAAGCGGTTCTTTGTTTTCAGAAGAGGTTCTGTTTGGCTTTGCTTGCCCGACTTCCTTTGTATTTTTCTGAGTCATTCATCATTGTATTACAAGTAATATAGCAGCTTCTGCCGTAGAAAAAATGTTTTTGTTTCTACATAAAATATGATGCGTGCAGAAACCGTGCACATTTCGCAATAAAATATGCTAATTGCCAGACAAGCGATTTCCCTCGAAATTAGACGTCTGTTTGGCGTGTAGAACGGGTTGTGAAAAATTCACGTCTAAAACCACCAGTCCATTTCATGCTTTTCTTAGACTTTAAGATACATAGATTGAGATGGAGTTCCACAGAATTGTTTTTGTTTTATACCTTGACACGATGCGTGTAAGCAAAAGGTACCTACGGCCTACTCCTTGTATTTGGACGTGCCTACTGTCAGCATAATGTTTAACGTAACGAAAGAGTGTTTTTTTAATTTACCTCCTGCCCTACCATATGTCGTCATTTTTGCAGCTTTTGCAATTTAAACGTTAATGAGTTCCATTATGCCAATAGCAGTAATAAAACAATGGAAAAAATTATCATGGATGTTGAACAAAAGGTTATCAAATTATATAGGCTACCTGACCTCTTTTTTAAGGGATACCAAGCCCGCCGGCCGGCAAAAGGTTTCATATTTATTTACATAAAATAATCCACAATCATCTAAATCACAGGAAAATTTATCAGTTTAGAGTTAACAAAGTACACACACAAAAAATGTTTTCCGTGTTGGTTTAATATATACAATCTGTATTGTCTTGTATACATACATTTTTCCTTGTATGGAAACTTATTGACGGTGAAGTACAATAATCGTATTCAACCACTACCTTATTTGTATGTTTAAGGATAAACCAGCTCTCCATTTGGTGTTGTATATAAAATGATCAGTTTCCTAGTTTTTCCTACAGGAAACGGTCTCCTTGTTTTGTAGATTGTAGAATGTCCAAACAAACCTTGAATTTATCTATTTAGGGTGTCTTGAATCAACGTAACAGTTGGTGTCCCACAGAGAAGTGAATGAACTAGGTTGATTTGATGCGTTGTTTTTCACAACGACAAAAAAAACTACCCGGTTTATATTATCCCATGATATTATGACTCCTTTGAGACTACTGCATCCCGTAGTAGCGTGTTTGACTTTTACTGTCCAGTAAATATACGTTTTTACTTTCGTTTCGAGCGAATAATGAGGAAGTGGGATGGATCGTAGAGTTCCTTGGCTTGATAATTCAGATCAAGGTCTTTGTTAGTATGCTGTTCAAATACTAACCCACAAAAGCTTACCGGATGTTAGTGTTTTTTAATAATTTGATAGTGAAACTCGGAAAGGAAACAACAAGTCATGAAATGATGCTTCACGCAGTAGCTCCCTTACAAACAACGCTGTCCAGATGTACAAAGAAGCACGCTACATGAAATTTATCAAATTATATTGCACCATATTTGCAATATGAACATATTGCTCTGTAACCGCACAATTAAGCCATTGATGCTGCTACAAATGAGAGCGTCCCATTTCTTGGAATTATGAAAGCTTGCCCATCTCAAAGAAAACTACTCGTTTCTCTGAACAAAGTAACGTACACTTTGATGCTAAGCAAAACATTTGGTATGAATCAGCATTCTGCTTCATCATGACGAGTTTTTCGCTGAGCCAAAGTTCCTCGTAGGATGAGAGTCCATTATCATATCACGTAACATGTGTGTGTGTACATTTATCAGATATCATTTGTTTGTAAATATAATTTCATACAGCTCATAAAACACGTAGAATAACACTTTTCCCTTGTTTATACACAGTATCACTTTGCCGCATCGTCGAAAAACGTATTATCAGTAGCGTTCTACGCAAACATTTTTCTTGAAGTCATCTACTCAATTAGCAAAGTAGTACCTTTTATGTACACAGCATTAGACAGTATCACAGGATTGTCGTTTATCATATCGCCCGAAGCATATCATATCACAGATCACATGCATCATCATTTTATGAGAACAGTCATCATCTCATCATGAACGCCAACTCAGGTAAAAACAACACTGCAAACATTACCTCGTATCATCATGAAGGTCACTAGACCCCGAGAACTACATTGCTTGTTGGGGAGCCGAAACAATGGCCAAAATCTATGAACGTGTGTGATTCTTTTAGTCATCCTTTGTTTGACTCAATTCAATTATATATGACGCACTGAACAATAAATAGCTTTGTCCATAAGTCATCACAAGTCAAGTATCTCTAAGTATGAAGCAACTGATAATATAGGTATACGTAAATAGAATTCATGAAATCATCATCAGCGAGAGCAAAATATTTATTGTTGATTGCTGCCACCTCTCCTCATCCAGCATCTGTTGCAATACCAGTTACATTTTGTGTTGATTCCACCTTGACTGTTTACATTGGTTTTATGGAGTAAACAAACAGTAAAGAGCAGAGAGCGATGCTCAAGGTGTTCCCTGAACAAAAGGTTGGCGAGTGCCGCGTGTAAAATTTCTCAATGTAGTTTTTTATAGACTTGAAGGAAATAATGATTTAGCATCACCAACATCCTCAAAAAGGACTATAGGAGCATTCGTGATTGTATGAAATGAAATGAAGCTTTGTGTTAAAGTTACGAAGGAGCAAGAAACGTCATGTAATTCAAATGGCGCAGGTCACAGTTGTTGTGAAGAAGCATGTTTTCTAAACAGACTGACGAGGAAAAAGTGAGAGAGAGAGTTATTATAATAATTATTAAGAAATGTAATAATAAGTCCCTTTTCGCTCTCTTAAAGGGATCTTATTTATTATTGTTGTATTTATTGCATCAGGCTGTTGCTTTTGCTCCTGGCGAGTTAACAGTTTATAAGCCAGGTGTTCCTTCGTTTTTTTGTGTGTGCTTTATAGTAGAAAGGCATCTACTTTGGTACGTGGCCACTTCTTTTAAGAATTTCCTATAATAGGCCCGTCATGATCTGTCCGAGATGTTTCATGTTGATTACATTACCTTTTGCCCCTGCCACCTTTTTTCCGTTTCTGCCACAGGTCTGGAAATATGTTTATATCATCTTTTATCCAGAAAATAATATCATAGTGTGGACGACTTTCTTGTAAGGTCTTTGTTACCTATGCGTTGCACGCGATGCCATAACGGGCTTAGTTTTACAAGGGTCCGTCCACTCCATTGTCCACAACTATAATGTATTGTTGGCATTGCCTAACATTTTGTTACGTTGGCTAACAGTTTCCTCGGTGTAAAAACTCGGATATTACAGAGAGACGGCTCTTAATCACAGCCCAAGGAAACTAGTTCATTTTGTGTTTTTACGCGCATGGTGGTACATCATCTTTAGCGAGCCAAGACGCGTAAGCATTCGGTAGGCATACTCCTGGAAGGTATAGGGTAAGATTGGAGTTGGTTTGTAACTTCAATTGGTGCCTCCGGGCGTTGAAATTCCTAAGGTCGATCATTGCCTTGATGTTATGTCATGTCTGAAGCTGAAGAAAACGTTTACACTTCTGATTCCAGTCCCACACCACCATATGCAGTCGAAATTATACGCTATTGAGCTTCCCATCTTTTGTGTAAACTCACTTGACCAGAAAGAAACGTTGAATAAGGTTTATTTCATCTTGCTCAATGCATCATTTCTATTCACGAGAAGTAAAAGACGCTTTTCTTCAAAGACCGTTCTGAAAGACAGCTGCCGTGTTGTAGACTCTTTTCCATGTTATTTCATTCTCCTATTTCATCATGACTCAAATGGCTTTGGCTTTGGTTGTGTTACATGTCGTTGTTACTCTCAGCCATGATCATTGTTACGTGTACTTTTACATTTCATCCGTGAGTCAACCTTTTCCTTTATATTTTATGCATAAACAATTCCCTGCAAACACTCTTCTCGCTCGGCATTACGTAAACTGGCTAGTTCTTGAAAACGGCGAGATTATGCGGTATAGGGGAATGGAACAAAATGTTGAATCATTGAATATCTGTAAACAATAAAATGGAATTCCGCATTATGCACATTCCTCCAACGCTTAAACACAGCAGAACCACAATGATTCGAATTCAAGAAACCCGTCTCCTTCTGGTTTCTGTAGTCTTGCATTGCAGCTGCATTTTATGTAAGTTTCGTATTTGCATAGTGCATTCATTCAAGAACAAAACTTACTTTAGACAACCAACCATAATATTTATAGCTTCTTATTCTCCTACCCTTTTTTACCCCCACTTCGTTTAGGCCATTTAATAAGAAACTTTTAACGTTTTCTTAAGTACCATCAGCTAAAAATATGCACGCACTCCAAACATCAGTTTGATTTTTACCTTTTTTTACGGTTCCTTCCTAGAAGACATGCTACATGATATGCTTACTTACCAATACTACCCAAGAATAAATTTACCATTTCTTGAGCATTCGAGCTTGGATATTGTTACTCTTTTTTTCAATTTGTAACCAAAACAGGGTAGCATTTCTGGTACATTCCTTTCTACCTTTTACGATGGTAAATGCTACAGTTAAATATCGGATTAGACCGGCAGTGTACCTTTCCGTCCTAAAAATATGCACTCTGTTTGCTCTCGCTACCTAATAATGATTATCATTGTTATTGTTATGAAATGGAATGTTTTGGTTCTGAGAAAGGGAGCCAAACACCATGTTTATATACATTTAAAGTGTATAAGTATATGAAGTCCATTTAATGCGTTTCTTAATACTGTTATGAGTCCTTAGGGTATTATAGCGTATGGTTGTTGAAGCACACTGCTGCGTAACAGCTTTACTTCTACTACCTTACCTGCGATATTGTTGAATAGAAAATGCTTCTTAAAATCCTACACACATCTTCATGCACTTCTCTGTGTACAGCCATAATATATTATGATGCTTTATATTTGAATGGTTCATCCATCCTGCCTGATCTGATGCATAATGATCAGAGTTGTAGCTTGAGTTCAACTCTAGCTTTTACACACAGGAAAGAAGGCATTACTTTATTTGGTTACGTCAGATTGCGATCATACGATTCATGGTTAAAAATTATGCATCAGAACCAAAGCAGACCATTACCTTGCCGTATGTCGGAAAGTGTTGAGGGTGCCTGTTGCTGTTGGGCTATGAGCTACTTACTTACTTACTTCTTCTTCTGCAGCACTTGATATTATTTTACCCATCTCTTCCATAATATAACTGAGCGCTCCTTCCTTTTAGTTAGTCAGTCAGTAACTAACTTACGTACACACAACACAGCCAAACGCAACCCCATATTAGCGTGAAAGAACTTGTTATCGCATTGTCGTAGTTTGTATGTATACATTGCGTTTTTTCTCCCCTCTGTTTTGTGTTCACTTCCAATACTACCAACTACTACTCTCTTGTTGTTATGTACTTTATACATGCAGCATACATTTTTGGGCGATCCCCCACACTTGCGTTCTGTGTATGAGCAAGCTCTTGGCTCAGTTCACTTGTGACTGTTGACTACAGCGGACGTACGCAAGTCTACGTGGAAAAGGTACAAGAAGCCTATATAGAAAAACTTGTTTTTGTGAAAGTATTTACTTCAAAACAAACTCAAACTTAGGAAGAACCAAAATCCATAACAAATATAAATGAACCAAGTATTTACAATAATACTTTAACGGATACTCGTCTCAAAAGAATCTTCTCATCATCACACTTTTTTGCTCTCCACAAAAGAAGTATTTGTGAATCAAAAGTTTTGTGAACAAAGCAGTGAAATTGTTGCAAAACTCAAATAATTGGATATAAAATTGGATCCTTTGACTTGTAAGTAAACTTGATTGGAAATTGTAGCTTCTTAAATTTCATCGTAATTTAGCAGGGAAGGCATCTAATACACAAAGCATTATGTATGTACAGGGTGCTAACTTTGTTCATTCATGGGCACATGAGAATCGTTGTCCTCTAGCAATGTCATGCGAAAATTTATGCATTTTTGCTTGAACTTCATTGTTGCGGTTTGTGCCTTGAGACGCTAACTGTAAACACGAGTAAATACGTTGCTACAACATGCATAGGAAATTATTCATCTTTTTGACCTTTGATGATTTTGTTTCGTAATGTTGGTTTGTTGAAGGCCATTTTTATTTTTATGCACTTCTCTCTCTCCCTCGTTTATACCAATGTTTGGTTTGTATGTCTGCTTTTTTTGTTTGGAGGCTGAAGTTGTTGCTGCGAGAAGCAATAGTGCTTCATTCAGATCACACTTTGGGAAAAAATGGTTTAATGCAGGAAGGCAGACATAGATCATCATAACACTCTGTGTATATCCTCTATGACCTTGTAGTTACCAATACGTACAATTACAATACCAATTCGCAAGTTTACATTGGTAATTTACTCATTGCTACTTACTACCTCTGATGATATCTGTTAACAACAGTTTGTTGCTTGTTTGGGGAGGCTAGCAAGCTACCCATATTTAATGGTGATCTTGACTTTGCACTTGAGCCAACATCTGAATAGCAGTCATCATCCGCTATTATTAAGGAAACTAAAGTTGGGTTATTCAAGCGAAATATTTTTTTAGTATGCTTTTAACCACTACCTAACACAATTTTCGGCTTTGTTATAAGAAGGTGTGTGAATGAGTAGATGAGAGATATCAAAAATAGTTCATTGTGCCCATTCATTTATAGTATTAAACAATCCCATTATCTCCACCATGAATGGGCACGTCTGTAAGAAAGCCAAGGTAAAACTGAAAGGGAGCAAATAATGCAGACTGCTTTGCACAATTGCGTAATTTCTGTTTTGGTTATAAATGGCAAAACTCAACCAAAACAAATCCCGATATCGTAAGCACAACAGGTTTTGTAGTAGCGTTGAGTGGATGATCTGAAGATGTTTATAAAACTTATGAATGAAAAATAACTGCGGAAATACCACTACATACTATCCTGCGCATTAGTTGGATTTTGTTTTGGTACAGCTTTTGGCATCTTTTTTCTTGACGGGATTGTAGATTGCGGCGAGGTGTGGGAGTAATCTATAAACACTCGGCCATCTTCTAATAGGGACTTTTAAAATCGAAAAATAATTTTTCCCAGATTTTCATCCTTGAAAAGAAATCTTGTAATCGTATAGATTAACTATCAATTTGAAACGGCATAAGGCAACGGTCTGCCCGAACGGATGCAGGGAACGACGAAAGGCTGAGATTTCTGATTTCATAATAATAGCGGTGGCATTACAATTTTATATGATATAAATATTTAGGAGCGTGCCGGACTTATATAGGTAAATATAGTAGCTATATCGAGTAATAATGATTTGAAAAAACACGTTCACTCATGCATGGCAGCTGTTACGCGTAGGAAAAAGAAGTAACATAAAAAAAATCTAATATGTAGGAAGCAATTTTTCGGTTATAATGCATAATACTTACACACATGTGTGTAATATCATGAAAAAACGCACAAGGCATGATTAATACAGGGAACAAATCTACTAGAAGACCCTTCTTCGCCTTTGAAAATCTGAAGCTGATTACGTATTCTTTTTATTCTGAATTTATAGAAAGGGAGCCAACACGAAACCTTCGTAAGAAAAAGGGAGCACACGGAAAAGAAAAGACGACCGACCTACTTCCATATTATAAGCCATCATTTAAAAAGCTTTCCAGTTGTGGATCCCACGGATTTCATGTCCCATTGAAATCTTTTCAAGTCACCGTGCAGTGGACTTTGCATTGAAGCAAGGTCCTTTTTATTGCATCAACCAACCTAAAGAAAAAAGGCTGAGAACTGGACAAAAAAATTATCATCCAACATTGTGAGTTCATTTAAACACACTAAAAGTACACGGAAGCCTCCACATCCCAAAAGTGAGAACATTCATTGATTACTCGACGGAAGAAGGGATCGGGATCTCACGCACCACTCTTTTGTTATTATTGTGAGCATTGCGTATGCAATATATAACGAGTAAAAGAGAGCGATATATCTCTGGTTGACAACAACTTGGAAAACAACACCCTATATTTCCATCTTTTGAAGTGAAACCCAAAGTTCTTTATAACGAGAGCAAAATAACAGATAAAAAGGAAGCAACAAGCTCAGAAATGCCGGGGAAGAAGGCCCCAGACTATTTCCCATTGAATCTCAGCATGAGCGGAATTGCAGGGATCGGAAAAGGAAGCTACTACGGAGATGTTAGCCCAGTGCTTGGCTACCATCATGGAAAATTTGATAACAGTGGACTCGGCATGATAATGGGCTCACCAATAAACACACTAACAAACAATAGCCCCAACACCAATGCATTCAGCTTGTCTGAGTACATCACTCTCAATGGGATTCCCCCAGTTAACAGCGAAGATGAGGAAGAGGATGAAGATGATATTGTTTCACAATCTGGCTCCGAGTCTGTTTCCATTCAAGGCTCGGACGATTTGGACATTGATGATGTTGACTCATTGGTGCTAAACATTCGTGACAAGCTTCAGATGGCCCCTAATGGTAGTAATAGTGGTAGTGTCACATCTCATCATTGGACTTCCGTAGGCTCCAATAACTCGACAAGTGAGTGTAATAGTCCAGCCAGCGGAAATGAATCCAATGATTTACTAATTCATCATCACCACCACCACCATCGCACTAGTCCCTTAAGCTTCCCAAGCAGTAGCAGCATGAGCCCCTCATCCAGCAGTAGTAATAGCAGTCGTAGAAGGAATCATCCATATACCCACGTCCGCTCCATGAACTTCAATCAACTCCATAGAAAACAAAGTTGCAGCAGTAGCGGGGGTAGCAGTAGCAACACCAGTTCCAGTAGTAATAATAAAGGTCACAATAGCTACTACCGCAGATTTCATCCCAATCCACCAGGAAGTATTGGTAAAGCCAAGTCCAACTCTGGCCACCAGAAGAACTGGTGGGCGACGAGTGTTAGCAAAGGAGGATGTGGGAGTGGTAGCAGTATCTCCAAACAATTCAATAGATCCGATGACCCTTTCCAGCTCCTCCAGGAGCTCCTAGAATCAGGTAGTCTCATTAAGGAAGCGGTGAGGAGACTCAATAGGAAATGTTTAAACTCTAGTAATGGTAGCAACACTAATCCTGGCACGACGCCTAGCAATTCTATAGCAAATAGCGTAATATTCAATAGCGGTAGCAATAGCACGAGTAGTAGCACTGGCAATAGTTCGAGCAACCGCTTCTCCTTTATAGATGAAGATACTGAGAATAGTTATCCCGTTATACCCATTTCTAATCAATAATCATAAACTATATATTTTAACTATCGATGATATGACACGCGGTTCCCAAACTGTAGAAATTATAACTATTCTTATTAAATATCGTAGCTAAAAGCAAAGAAACAAACGTATTAGCTGTTTTCTCGCTATTATCATAAACCCATCACGTTCAGAAGTCTCCTCTTGTAGTTGCAACCAACAATGTCGCATAGCATAATTTATAGGAGCGTCTATACAGGGCGCAGAAACTAATAATTGAGTAAAAAAGATGCATTTTGCGGTATAAAATCCTGAAGCATTTTTACCATGTATATTTTGACTTGTGAATAATAATATACCCCTATTTACATAACTGTACATCCTGTATTATCACATCTGCATTACTCTATTCAGCAAACTTCAAATAAGCTTCAACAAAGTGTCATGGATCTCTGTTGTTCAGTAAAAATTAAATAATATAGTAGCGCATCTCTACTCTGGCGTCAACTAACTTGTAACAGTACCAATCATAATGGTTTACTGGGGTACGTATAGTTGTTAGGTTTAGATCAATGCAAACTTTAATGATTATGTTTATATAAACTGTTGTTAATTAGTCAATTAAGACTCGTTGTTATATATAATCCTGTACACATTAACACTGTTGTTACTCTGTCGATATTTGTAATTAATGTGAACATAATGATTGTTCATATAAAACTTTTAGTCACGTCGAAAAAATTAAGAATACAAAATGATGAGGAGTGGAGTAAAAAAGAGAAGAAAAAAACGCTCTCTTTGTCTATCTAGCTAAAAGGGAAGTATGACTACATATATGATTGACTATATTAGATAGAAGTTGTTTGAGTAAGCGCATTACAAAAAGCTTACCTTTCTTTTTTAAATCAAAGTGAAATTACATGTGACATCATGACTCATATAAAAAAAACTCTGCATTTTTAACAATACGAAGATTACTAAATAAATTATAACACAAAATGTTCATTAATTCCTATATCTATCTATCTAAATAATATAAATGTGTGTAACTTATTATCTTGAAATTTACGTCACATATTCAATACGATATCAATATATTATAACTTGAAATCAAATGTGACTGTTTTGAACTATATTTTTTGAATTCCAAAACTATGTATTCCAATTCTACTAATCTCTATAAAAAAATGTTTTTTAAAAATATGGCGCGATCACAAAAGAAAAAAATGTATAGTGTATGCAGACCGAACTTTAGCTAATTCAAAGAAAGTTTGCGCAAGCCAGAAAAAAGAAATGTAGGAGTAAAGGTTCAGTTTATCGTGTATAGAACAGAAGATTTAAAAAAATAAAATAAATCGCGTATGGTTCTAAAATACAAAATAATTTGTACAGTGTTGTTTCACCCATCGTTTTATTTAAACTTCATACGTGCATAAACAATCGCATGGAAATCTTTGGCATTTTGTTAAAAATAAAAATAATTTCATATCCGCATTCTCATGAACTCATTCAAATATTGTTTTGCAATTTCCAATTCGGCATAACTGAAATTATCGAAATTGGAGTATTACCAATCTCCTTGAAGTTTTATTGTACTCCGTTCCATACACATTTTATTACATTTAATTTCCAAGTATATTTTTATTATTCTCGATTAGCATCTAATATGTTTTGTCGATGTCGCCGAGTACGATTTTAACATTTTTCCTGAGAATCCCATGAAAAACAGGGGCATAGGGTATAATGAAAAATCATACGAGTTTCTCTGAAGGTTTTCATTCACGTCAATTGATCATATTTTGCTGCACAAATAGTTGCATCATTCTCAAACTCAGAAGCAAAGCAAGGATGTAAAAAATGTGGTAGTAAGGCAGTGGAGAAAATTGAAAAACAGTTTATCCTCATACTCAACCTCCTTTTATAAACATAAATTGGGTTACAAACAAGAGCGATAATATGGCTGTGACAAACACGTAAACCTTGAGTTCTCAAACAAAAACTTATCATCTTCACCCTAGTTTGGATCAGAGTGTAAATTCGATCCATCCTGTGAGAGCGATATGAGTCGAAAGGAAAAACAAACTAACTGTATTTTAGTGTTTACATGTGGACGTATGTATGTAGTTTTCTACATTGAGATGAGAGATGAATGCTGAAGAGGCAATTAAAATAGGGCTAATGATCGGGCATACGAGTAGAAACTCTTGACATGGTCACATGAGACGACAAAAACAGAAAAAAATATGTACTAATGCATCAGCCTTGAGCAAGCAGCTTCGGTTCAGAAAAAGTATCTGAAGCAAAGAAAGCCATAAATCCAATACCTGATAACCTTATTAAAGTAATCTTGTTGTATGCAAACGCGATCTTACAAATTTACATGAAATTTCCGATTTTATTAAAACACTGATTCAATCTCAAAGCTTTGTTTCATCGTCCCGGATTTTATATTGAAGCTGCGAATGTCTCACAACTGAAACAGAGTCACAGGATGAAGATGTTAGTATGTGATGAGTATCATTGTTTGATTTCGAAAGATTATGCAAGCCTATTTTTCATAGAGCAGGAAATCTTGTTAAATAAACACAGCAGCAGTCTTCAAGCAAGACGTCCACTTCCGTTAAAAGGTAGATAACACAGTGGTCAACAGCATGTAATGTCTGATACAAAGTCATTGTTTGTGTCGGGAGCAAAAACAGAGATAAAACTGGAAGCCAAGAAATACACTTGTGGCTTTAGTTTGTAATCATCAAATCTTAAAAACAGACGATGCGTTTCTGAATTCAAGACCTCAAAATGAGTACAAATGTGTGTGTGGGTCAATTCAGCAGAATATTTAAGAAAATCCCCAACTCCAACCTAATCTGAAAGAGGCAAGTGGAACTGAACCCCTTGTTGGTTTTCCTGTGCAAATGGAAATCATTATGTTATAGTAAGTAACATTATTACTTCAGTACTTAGCACAGGAGAAATGTGATACGGTGGTGATGACACAAAACTGATACCGCACATCCGATTCGATAAAAAGTGGTTCCACACAACATGTGGTTCTGCCTCGTTACCCCATTCATCTTCCAAGAAGGCCATACACTTTAAACTCTTAATACGGATCTAGATTTAGATTAGAAACAGCTTTACCCAAACAAATACAAAAGCTAAGCCACATTTGTATCAAAAAATTGTAACCACATAGCAAATATTCATCAGTCAGTGTCATTTAGAGCTTTATGAAGAAAATATATCATATTTAATTTAATACCAAGCTTCAAATCCTAAATATTCAATATCACACAACCTGATAATGAAGGTTACGTAAACATGTGACCCACAGATTCTCTGAGTTGCGGGGCTGTTCCATATGAAACGAAAACTCCTCAATAATAACAGGAGCATACTAAAAATCTCTGGCAATTAGAGCATTTACGTAAGCCCCATAATATTTATATTCTGCACAGAAATAGCTAAAGTAAAAGTATCGAGGTATTGTTTATACCAACGAGCGTGTAAGAAAGACGTAGTCTCAGAAGCTGGATTCCTAAACGATAGGCACGCCATAATAACCAGAGAAGAGTCAATAAGAAGGAGCATCAGTTTACGAAAAACTCAATACAAGTTAGTTATCCTCACAGCAAGAACGGAAAAGAAAAAACCAGACATACGCTTCAGACAGCATAGCCATAGCCCATCATTTTTTATAGATATAGTCGATAGACATACAATTCTATCTGTACTTACACACGCACGATACGATAAAGAAGCCAAAGCCAAGCCACCATTCTACTACTGCTTCACTACCAAATATGAGGCACGATCAAAATATTACGCTCAAGTTTCAGTTGTTCTCAGGTACTTGTGTGTGTACTGTGTACAGTGTATGTACACTTACTTTAGCAACTACGATGTTTGGAATGTTTACATTTGCATACCTAAACATTTTATTCTATATAATAACCTCTACAAGTCATTGGTTTTTAAAATGGACGTTTACTATAAGGAGGACTTATGTTTATAGTTAGATAATTGCTGTTTATATCCAACCCACTATGAAATGAGATGCCCGTGTGGAATCTTATCGTATCATTGCTATCTCCACCTTTCATTCCTTCAGACACAACAACGCAGTTTTGAACTTGTTGAGATTACTGAGACAGAAATACTACACTTTAGTGTTGCACAACACAATAATTAAAGCTACAGTTTCCTCTCGTATTTACAATGATGCCAACTAGTAAATCAGCCATTAGTACTTCAATTAACGGCAGTAAAACAAATTCTAACTTCATTTTTGAATGAACCAGACAAATCACTTAAGCTATAAAATTATGAACAGAATTCCTTCCCGTTTTCTGTGCATGCATGCGCACAATATTCATTCATTCATCGCTCTTTTGCTAACTCCACTGAAACCGGCTAAAGCGTTGAGTGAAAAAAGCAACAAAGTTATTCATTTCCTTTGAATAATCTCCGCATATAAAACTGTACCGTAGTTATATGAAGTTACATAATTTGTACATACAATGAATTGAAATGAATACTACAAACTTTTCTACCAACCAAACCGAGAGCACATGAATATTACATGAATTTGATCCATATGATTATGTTGTAACTGGGGGAGCACGGATACAGGTGTTTCTCGGACTCATTGTTGACTTTTTTGTGAGTGGGGATGTTATCACTG
This sequence comes from Orchesella bifasciata, assembly GCA_034697805.1. Classification (NCBI taxonomy): domain Eukaryota; kingdom Metazoa; phylum Arthropoda; class Collembola; order Entomobryomorpha; family Orchesellidae; genus Orchesella; species Orchesella bifasciata. The sequence goes on from JAQGAP010001855.1 coordinate 16,338, forward strand.
GTAAAAATCCATTAATAAACCATATCTAATTGGTAAGTATCAGCAGATTTCTTATCTTTTTGTTGAAGTGGCGAAGCTTAGTTTCACGGAAACTATCACACTGTAAATAGTGTGTGTATCATGCGCTCTACGTCCTCACCTCACATTCATTAAGAAGACATGTAAAAAATCCATTAATACATATAAAAAGCTCAACCCTGAAGTTGAACTTGTGTTTCGAGTTGAAGGCTAACTGACGTCATCTGCGACGACTAAGTATTTCACTTACTACGACGAAGCTGGCTGTGTGGAGCGCGTCTAAAAAAGTGTAAATACATGCATCGTATGTTGTGTTGTGGGAATTGAAATATAAATATGCAGCAGGAGCAACAAAAAAAATGAGCAAAAACCGAGTTGCCTCTTGATCGCTACATTGCGCAGTACGTTTGTATACTGAATCCAGTCAATTGTTTGGCTGGTTTGGTGTTGGTATGCAAAAAAGAATCATCACGTACACACACACGAACGATTACTGGTTCTGGTATTTATAAGCTTTTCTCTAATGAATGTTTTGGCTCTGGCTAGTGTAGTTTGGCACTGTTATATATCAGCTTATATATCTGTCTATAGTCTGGTTCTGGTGTGTATCCATTTTTTATGAATTAGACAAGACTGGTCCTAATTCCGTCAGCGTCTGTGAAATGCAATGCATAAAATTCAAGAAATGCGATCCTAGTCACAGCGGAACATACGTCAGCATACGTTTGAAACATGGGATATAAATTGAAGTGGTGTGGTTTGGTTTGCTTTCCAGTTCCAGTCTCTGACTGAGCTCCATCTGGTTGAATATGATGGTATATTTAATCAACTCTACCTAGTACATAGATAATGTAGGTCATATACTGAGTTAATATACTGCACCAATATGTTAGGTACTTATGGACCATGAACCGAAGTGCCATAAAAAGTGCAATCTTTGTAAGGGATAAATGAGTAATTTCAAATTCATTCTGGAATGAGAGGAACTACACTTTTGATAAAAAATTGAGGGGGAAGATGAATTAGCTAATCTGAAGAATACTTCAAAACAATGCGACATCATGAAACTAATTTGTAAGTTCATTGGAATTGTGGAAATGTAAACTTCAGTTGACTCAGACACTCCATCATCATTATCGTTCTTGACTTTTGTAGTTGCGCATACGCAACGAAAAATGTACAAGTACATTGTTAAGTATTTCCAGGAACAAATGAGATATGAGGATGACGACGAAGCTTAATGAAGGCAA
>JAQGAP010001856.1:0-17605 GCA_034697805.1 Orchesella bifasciata
TTTCAGTACTTTTGTCAAAAATCGAAACACGTGTGAAGTAAGGCACTGACAACTTCTGTGCATGGTTATGCATACTTAAACTAGATAGGAGTTTCGAGCAATACAACACATTCCCTTATTCGTTCGATCATAGATCTCCACCCACCCATATGTGTATCATCACACGATAAGCTATAAACATTCATAATAAATGGTTTCCGCAGTGTATTTATCATGGAATCATGGCAAGTAAACAAGGAAAGGAAGGGCTTTTAAGTTTTGGACCCTTCCTGAACGAGCAGTTGGTGTGTTTTTTTTATTGCGTTTAAGAGTTTGAATTGATCATGCAAACTTTTTTGTCTGATACATCAGTGGAATATATCATGCTTTCAGCTTAGTCAGACGTTTCTAATGTATATCCCCTTTATATTCTTTCATGTATCAGACGCGTAGAAAAGCCCAGCTTTTTGCAATTTATTAGGGGAAAGCAAGACAGATAGTAGAGCTCATTTCATTTGCTGGGTAGATCGATGAGAGAAAACAACTCCCCTCAGGTGTTGCTGGAGCTACCCATCCTTTTACACCATTCAGTCCTCGCTTTCTCTCACCCTTTTTCCTCATTCATTCATTAGAATCAGACGGACAAATTGGTGCATGAGTTTGCATACATAATTCCAATATATATGTATCTCAACCTGGTCTCTCATTTGGTTGCAAAAAGGCTCATCATAAATGCAGATTCTCCTTTTGAAGCATGAAAAACTTTTTCATTTCTAAGACCAGACATTAAGACGAAGCTTACACGTTCCGGTTCTTTAGTCAGGCGAGCATAGGAAGGGAATAATAGTAGACACGTTACGACTATTACGTACGTACCTGGCTAGTAAATTTGGCCACTCGTGGAGAATATTGATCCCGTTCATCGTTCGATTCAAATGAGTTGAACCCAGCTTGCTTAACCTTCATCTTGGATGGCAACAGCGTCAGCTCGCTCTTCCAGTTAAGCTTCTTCCCACCACTTGGAAGTCCTAATCGGCCTGATGAAGATTTCCCGGAGGATTTCCTCCTATACCCGTGACCGGACAATGCGGAAGGTTCCTCTAGCGCTGTAATATCAGTCTGCACACCCGAGCTAATTCTACCTGAGGTACTACGTCGTCTCCTGCCACCACTACTGCTGCTACTTTTTGATGATTCAATACCAACACCACCACTAGCACCTCTTTTACTCCCACCAATTAACTCACTCCCACTACTCACATCATCCTCTCCGTAACTAAATCGGGCAGCATCATTGTCTTCACCACGTCGTCTATAATTATGCTCCCTACTCCTACTCCCGCCGTCATGTTCATCCTCCTCACAAACTTCGTCGACGATGGAGCGAAACTCGTGCCTGCCACTTTGATCCTCATCATCCTCATCATCATCACAAAACACGTCGTCAATGTTCACTTTAAGCTCTGTAACGCGGACGAGTTTCGGTGACAAATTAGCTGATGGAAGGTCATGACACATTTCGGGCATCAAAATAAGCTCAATATCATCAACCACCGCTTCTGAAGACAAGGTTGTTGTGTCCTCATCCTCTTCTTCGTCCTCATATCTACCTTCTCCGTACCCCTCTACGTCATCAGCTTGATCAGCTTCTTCCTGTTCCTCCTCTTCTTCTTCTGTTGCTGTTGTGGTTGTGCCCGTCTTTTCTTGTTCTGGTTGAGTGCCTCCTTTTGATAAATCGCCGGGATCATCCTGTTGGGACACCTCTTGCTTTTCAGCTTGCTCAGCGGTGGAAGACGCCTCATTATCAACCGAGGCAGGCGGACCTACGCTTGATTCCATAGTCAGACTTGTGCTCCTTTCATTTTGCAAACTACAGAGATTTTGTTCGCTCAAGCTGGCGAAAGGAATTATTTCAATTTCCGTCAAGAAACTGACAGTACTACAAGCACTTTCGTAACTTGTTCCCTCAAGAGATGAATAAGAAAGAGAGTTGAAGTTGGATGATGTCGACTCGACTTGAAGATAATTGTATTGCTGGTCTCGCTCCTCCTGATTCAAAATCCCGTTACCAAAAGTGCTAATGAGATTAGAGTCATTTTCTTTGTTAGCTGTAGTAGTTTCTGGAAGCCCTTGAATAGGAGTCGTCGTCGACTTACTGCTGTTTCCCTTGTTGAAGTTAGTAGGGCTGATATTTGCAGAGTTATTATTTTCTCCTTCAAAAAGTCCATCTACAATGACACTGCTAAAGTTATTGATGGTATTGCTGTTGTTGCTCTCACATTCACTCTTTTTCTCTGTTACCAATCCATTTTCCTCAGTCGACATGACTTTTAGACTTTTTCACCGAAAAACGAACGAGAAGGCTTTGGCTCGTTCCATATGGAGTGTGTCCGCACTTATTTTTCATCCTTACAACTTTTCCATACTCATTTACCACTTTCTCCACTCCAAATTTGTAGGTATGGTTTTTCTCATTCTCGTGTTATGTTGTCTTAAGTATCACAAGAGAGGAGTATGAGTTGGACACTTGAACAACCAAACTTTTTTATAGCAACACACTACTTCCCTTCTGCAAGAGAAAGTTTTGCAAAATAGGAAAAGGTTCAATGACGACCATTCACATGTACATTCTTTTCCTTGGCATGGACATTTGGTTTTTGTATATTATTTGCACTAAACTAAGCTTCTTATAACTGTCCTTTTCCAACTTGTTCTGGGACGCGTTCACCCATCATCTCATAATAAGGTTTTCATACGCTCAGAGACAGATTGGATTGGATTTCCCTACTTTTCTATTCTCTTCTTATACAACCGCATTATTACAATCTGGGTTCATTTCCTTTCCCGAGATTCATATGGATGGGTTTTGTTTGCTGCTGCTGGCTGTTCATATCTCCAACTTTTTTATATGTATAAGGATGATGATGACGAGCAAACCAAAAAGGTAAAGTCATTCCTTGACAACTCGACCAAAAGTTTCCTATGAAAAAAGTTGGTCACAAAAAAAACAAGGTTTTCATTATTACTTACTTTCCCAACAAATTGGAATGTATATATTATTTCGCATGTTGTGCCTATAACTTGGGCTCGGAAACAGTATGGATGATTTCAACTTTGCAGGATTTTATTAAAACAAATGTCTCTTGTGTAGCCCAACTTTATTTTTTCCTCTGTTGAGCAAAACTAAACAAAAGACGGTTCATTTCGCACCAGTAAACAATAAAAGGTTTTTTCCTCGAGACAGGAGATTTGTACGGGGAAAGCCTTTGCTGGCTTTAGCTGACTTAGAAAATCATTATTACAAAACGGTAGGTACATATCTGTTTACACGGACAATTTGGAACTTTTTTTTTCTTCATTCATTTGCCCCTCTCTTATTTTGCTTTATTGGGTCCTTTGTCCTCCGAAAAAAGGAATGCTGGCCATCCATGATGCCCTGCCCATCTCCTTTGACATTTCCAGATGGAAACGAGAAAGACAAAAGAAACCAGCTAAGCAGGAAGCTCGGAGAAAATATCCGAATCACAGAGAAAAAATATGTATCTATTTGTCTTTCTTCCCGGTGTGCAGGGAAAGTATCTGGAAAAGAGGCAATTTCCGTAATACTAAAGCTGCTTTTTGCTCCACTGATACGGTAAGGCTTTAGCTACTTCTATTACTGAGGCAGCATCTGTCGCTCAAGAAGTAATAGCTTGAGCGCTTGCAGGAAAGAAGATACTACTTATCTTGAGGCGTATTATCATCCTTATTGGATGCACGTACGTACCCAATTTTTTTTAGCTATTACAAATGCTGCAGATTCCCTTTCCTTTGTGTCATATGATGATGATGTGTCATTGTCTATTGGCGCTTTATATTTAGAGACAAGACAGAGATCTTATTGTATGTGTATTATAGTCCTATTTCCATCCTGATGCAATTTTCCCTATCACAAAAAAGTACATCATCAGTGTTTCTCCTGCTAACTGAAGCGAACCCTGCATATGCTGGCTGCTGTAGGGAAGACCGCTTTCTGTCTTTCAGGAAGGAAGCCAGTGAAAAAAGGAAATGGAGTAGTTGTAGCGTAGCTGAAAGAAGATTTGGCAGGGTGAATGTGAATATTATAAGAATACACAAGACACAACCAACTCTTGCTTTTCTTTAGTGAATAACATTGAATAAAATGGACTTGCGATTGCGACTTGGTTGCACTACTGCTCTCTGCTTTATGTTCACTTGCTAAATTGTACTACTACCACCTCTTTCGAAAGTACTTATGCATTTTTCTCTGTTATAATAGAAGGGGCAGAACATATAGGAAACGGGTAGTGAAAAAAAAAACTTTTATTGCCTCTCGTCCAACAACGATCGATTGAAGTGGCATGGCATACACATCAGCCATTAGCGTAGCATATAAATCGTCTCGCAAGAATGTGTGTGTGTACTTGTGAGAATTTAACCAGTGCTCCAGACTATAATATAATATCAAACTATCAACTATTCAGAAAAGGAAGAGTCGTCCTCACAAAAACAGTAAAAGCAAAAGGAAGAGCGAGAGAATCACTTTTTTATTACAAGACAACATTGAGCAGTTTTCAAGAAGATGCATTGAAAAACTTTGTACGCCGAGTGTAACAGTAATCTTTCTCTCATTCCACTCACCAACAACACACCAACCAAAGAACGACCAGCAAGCAGCAGTTTGAGTTTCTGCTGCATCGCATATCGCATAATATCACATCTGCCCCTGCTTATTGTGTGTGGAAGGCTGGTAGAGTTTCGCAATAATTTTTCAATGTTGATGCGATACCACACAGTATTACCACCACACTATAATATATATACCTATGCTGGTTTAGATCGTAAGAAAGTATGATGATGATGCTCTAGAAACTGAAGATGGTGATGACGACGATGATGCGGAAGGAAGCCTGTAAATAAAGTGATTCATGTTGATGTTGTGATTTCAAAATCACGATCAACATCAACATCCTTCATCACAGCAGAGCTTGTTCCAAGGCCTAATAACTGCGAAAGTTGTGTTTTGCATAAGAGTCACGCAGAGAAACACGAGAAATGAGAAGCCGTGTTGGGAGTGACAAAGTGACGCAAAGGAAGGAAATTTTTTGTATCAAGAGACTTATAAGAAACGCCAAATTTTTTTATCACCATCATGTTACAAAATATGACATGGCATGTCATGGCCATACCACGCAAGTTATTAGCTAGGATCAAGACTTTTTTGTCGCAAAATATTTATTACCGGGAGAGAAAGACGGAGAAAGGGGAAATGCGAAAATTTCATATTATCGAGTGGCGTATGTTCATTATGGTAATGACGGTGAAGACTACCGCTCCCATTTCTCATGTGTTTATATATTAGTATACCTCGGCTTTCCTGTGTGAATAAATGCTCTCGAAACTCGGAGAGGAGTAAAGTACTCAAAAATAAAATAAATCCGGAAGATTGCGCAATCTAAAATATAAAAAATCCGCTACTGTTCCCACTGAGGGATGATGATGATGATGGAAAATGGAAGTTTGGCTTTGACATTTTGAGTGTTTGTCTACTACACAAAAAACTGACTACATTTGCAAGTGTTTATTTATGCAAACAAAATTATGTACTTACGTGTGCTATAATGTGCTCTATTCTATTCCTCTATTCTAACTTCTGGAATGAGATGTTTTGTCTAACTACTCCACTTTTGCTGCTGCTGCTCCTACTTCACAAACAAACTGAAATAGGATACTATCGAATATCTGTCAGACTAGCAAGATGATGATGATGACTCTTCCAGAAAAAAAATACATCCAAACGAGCACTATTACGACTGAACGTTGTTGGGATGAGAATGGGAAGAAGAAGAACTGAAAACGAGATAACGATGCCATGTCAGCCCACGGAATATTGGAAAGACGCTCAGAGTGATGTAATGAAATATTCACGATGCTTTATACTTATTCGCTCGAGTATTCTACACAACAACTCAGCATAATAGAAGAATGAATACTTACGTCTTTTGCAGAACACGTACCTACATACTTTTGGGATATCTATTAAGTAGAAAATGCTGCTCCTGCCTAAGCTATATTAAATGACTATAGCTCTTTTCTTCTTTTGATAATTTTCATATCACATTACATCAAAGTATATGCTTCTACAGCCTTTTTTTGCTTGGTGAGTACACAATGCAGGGCAAATTTTGAGTTCGTGCTATGCATTATTAGTTCCTCTGATTTTTTCTTGGAATCCCAGCTCCTTTCATCAAACTCAAGACTCTCTGTAAAAGTAGTATGAGCAAAAAGGAATACCTTGTCCTATTTTACACACAATGTAGATTTTAATAATAAATTGGGAACTACATGTGGAGTGCTTTATTGACGTTGCGGCACAGTAACGCATAGCGCACCAGATGTGCCGTGATGTGCGGTATTCGCAGCAACTGGATTGACAAGTCAAGGTCAATTGATTCTTCAGGTTGTATTTGTACTTGGAGTCGTCACACGAGCATGTGGTAGAGTACAAGAACCAGCTGGTTTTACCATCATTATTATTATTATTACCAACTATTTTGTAACTTTTAATTACTCCGCTATTCAAACAATAGAGCAGCCATTTCATTGCATTGTGTGAAAACAAGCCAAGGACTTGCAGACTAATGACTGTGACAGAAATTCTGAGAAAGCGTTTGTTTGCAACATTTTGGGCTTACTTACTTTCCGCTGTTATTATTCCTTTCGCGGTATCGCACTAACGAACGAAAGCAGCAGCTCCTCTTTAGTTTTCATCGGTCTTCGCTCTCACTCACTCCAAGAATTTCATTACATTAGTAGAAATATGGGTTTTTACTTAAGTGCCGCATAGGCATATTATATATATTATATACCTAACCCCAATTTATAGAAAGTCTAGTCAATGCCAAAATAAATAGAAATGTTATATTATGAAGAAAATCAAGAGGGGAAAGTCACAACTGCATGCTTTCAAACACCAAACACAGTAGACACAACACTGGAACTAGAGCAGAGGTTTTGAAGTCGATGCATAGGTAGCAGGTAGTTTGTACTTTGTTCAAATAATAATATTATATATTGTGTGTCTATTAACACGGGACTTGAGTGGAATACATTGAGAAAAGGGAATATGCAACATAATACTACTCATAAAACAAAACAATGGAAGCACAAATTACGGCGTTCACTGGAAATAAAATGGGATCCACAATTCAAAACACACTCTTGGGGAAATGGCAAGAGAAATAAACAAGATTTTGCGACCGTGTGAACACCTCCGTGAGTGAGTCCCTGCTGATACAAAACTACAAGAGGAAATATCAGGATATTGCCCTTCGGATTTTCGGTGATTGAGTCTTGTCCTCCTGGTTTGAACCTTGTATTGCAACTACGACGTACGACACCGTTCCACGGGAATGTAATGTAATGTTGTGAGTTTGTGGCAACAGAAACTATCGCTCTTTTGCTGCTGGTTCTTCTGGTTCTGATACAAATACAACTTGAACTACCACCGTTTGTTCGTTCGCAGCTTTCTACAGCGTGGTGCATGGGCAGAATGTTTGCGTGCTGCTTACTCCGCTCCCTCCTGTTTCACGTTGGAAATCTGATGTGATAACTCGCCTTTCCCCCTCTTCCTTTCTGTTCATTGCATTGGTATCGCTATTGCTGTGTCTCAGTCTCAGAACATACGGAGAGAAAGCATGAAAGTGGTTATAAATGGGAGAAAATGCCGGGATAGATGGAAAGAGACGGATATATGGGATACAAGAAGTAACAAAAATGGTACATGCATGTGATATTATGGTGTTGGTAGCACGTTCAGCCCATGCTAGTAGGCTTGGAAGCTTGCATGCATTCAACTTAAAACGCAACTAAAACCAGCCGTGCCGTGAGAGTGAATTTGCTCGCTCCATTCCTCTCCAGTAGTGGTAGAAATACGTATATTATATATTTCGCTTAGATAGATGAGAGAAGAGAGAGAGAACCAGCCAAAGCCAAACCAAACCACCACACATTGCATATTCTTTCTACGCTCGGTGGTTGTAACTACTATTGACTATGACAAAGCTATATGGTGTGAGCTAAGTACATCCAAGTAGCAGCCGTGATAATGTCAGGGAGAAAGCTCACCATTTCCCAGCGTACTTTTTATGTATAAAAGTATCTGTCGTATTATGCTTGCTTTCTCGCTCTGATGTGAGTTAGTGGAGCTATTCACGATATACTTTGTTGGTGTTTGAAGCAGAGCCACTTCTCCTCCATGTTGTTTGTAATATTGCTGCTACGAAACCTGGGTCACATGGATTGCCTGCTTTTACTTTTGAAAAAGTTAAAGCCACCATAATACCATGTTACATTGACACAGCTTTAGCCAACTCGGAAAAAAACTTCTTGTCATTTACTTCATTATGGCTTGGCACAACCATATTATTCAACGGATCTGAATATAGAGAGAAAATTCACAAAGGATTTCCTCCGGAATACACTTTTTCCATGTAGTACTCGATGCTCCCATCCATATTATTTGTTATGTTGATAGCTTCCTTGTTGTGTTGTGCAACGTATATGCATGCTTGATCGTGCGAAATGGTCGGCGAGAGATGATAGTGAGAACGAGACGAAATATCTTATAGATCTTCCTTAATCCTCATCTTCTCCCTCTTTTGAACATTGATGAATATAAATGCAAGGGAAGCTTTTTTTAAACTTTTTAGTCAGTAGTAATAGTATACCGTGGAAAAGAGTTGTTGCACACCGACCGACTCTTGGGAGGCTGGAGAGTTGGAGTGGATAGTCGAGATGGGATGAATAGAATGCTTTTTCCCTTGATGTGCTTTTCTTTCATTAGCATAACGATGACTATTTCTAATGTTGCACTAAACGTCCACGTCCATAAAATGATGTTGGCGACTCGTTTGCTTTCCCTTTAAACTAGCCCAAGATCCCTTCTTTCATTTGAAATGGGAGTTTTTTTTCTCGTTAGCAGAACTGGAGTGGAACACTGCATAGAAAAACTGTTTGTTCAAATGATGATGACGATGAGGGCCCTGCATAATATGAGATTAGGGAAAGAGCAAGATAAAATGGGAAGTCCGGAAAAGTAAAGAAAGTGGAGAAGGAAAGTAAATACTTAAAATGTATACATTATTTTGCACATTGTCAATGCAAACCGAGTTGGCATGCTGGGTTGAGAATGTTGGGCTGGGCTGGGTTACGTATCTATTTGTTGAGTAAAATGTCCGTGTAGCATCAGCATCTCTAAAAATGTGCCTACTTGGTAGTAAAGTGAAGTACAGAGGAAACTTTTATTTGGTTGGATTCATATTGTCTGAATTTTTGTAGCTTCACTTAGCTATACTTCCTCTTTGGCTGGGATTTGGATTGGTTTGTAAGCTTTTCTTTGCTGGTCTCCCATTTTTTATACTTTTAACTCTTAAGCACGTACACATACATAGATGCATTTTACTTGCTCTCACCGTCATTTCTTTTGGATCTAGTGCTGCTACTCTTAGGATAACCCTTTTTCCCTTGAAGAAATATACCAATGTGATCTTATGAATTTTTCAGTGGGTTTCTCTCCTTTCACTCTGTGTATGGAACAGTTTCCCAAGGTCCCAAGACGATTAAGAATTTTCCATGTCTGACAGTAGTACTGTAAGAGGTGGCCTACAAGCCAAATGTAAAAATGTGACTTGTTCGTCTTCTTTCTCCAAAAGAAATGTGACTGGAGCGTAATAAAATGAAATTTCTCTTTTACTTCTCTGAAACGGAAAGGATAAAAGGGAAGGGAAGAGACAGGCAAGAAAAATACTGTGAAAACTGTGCTGTTATTGAAGTCTAACGAAGTTTGCATGACCACAACGAAATTTACGAAGAAGCGAAAGCCGTTTAGCGAGGGAAATTCTGAGTATATAAGCTATTCATTACATTGCTCACGTGCTCCAAACACTTTTCCACCAGTTGTATGTGTAGCCCAAACGGAAAAAAGGAAAGAAATTGAAAGAAATATGCAATTTTACTTTTCTAGCCATTCATTTCGCCCAGAAAATTTTCATATCTATCCCCATATCCGGCTGGTAGAGAGATGAGAGAGTGGATGACTCGAATAACTGGATTTGCATAGAATTTTTTTTCATGGAAAATGAATTTCGTAGACAAGGGAGTCATTATTTTAATCAGGACATCACATCGTACTTTGCAAAAAAAATGGAGAAGAAGACGAAGAAGGAATTAAAAGTGTGTATGAGAAAAGAACTGCCTCAAGAGATACTAATAATATTGCTATATATAGTATACTCATGTACGTAGTCCTACGCTCCTTGATCTAATTACAACCTTCTCCCATTTTTGAATACTTTAAGCTTGTAGGCACACACTGCTTTAATTAAAGGAACGCAACGCAAGCGAGTAATCAACTTTTTTGATAAATGAAGCAAAAATTACTTGTACACAACGAGAATTAGCATGAATGTATGTAAGCTTTCACTTTGTGTACACCCACGTTCTTCCTTCGTGTCAAAAATTACAAGAAAGAAAGACAACCAGAGCAAGCCAAACACAATGAATAGTATGAGAGTGGGGCAGACGTGGTGAAATTGTAAATGGAGGGCTGGGGAAGAGTAAACAAAAGTTTTGATTACATGGCGAATCCTTCTGGATAAAGGATGTTTATGTTCAACTTGAATCCAACAACTAACAAGACATCTCGTACAAAAAAAAACAGGAAGGAAACACACATTGTTTTGCTTGTGTATGGTTTTTTAGCCTCTGTCTATTTACTCATGTTTTTTCGAGCCATTGTTATTTACTTGGGTTTACATACAAGACAGGAGTATGCAGAGATTCAATATGCATGGGAGTCTTATCGACTTATGGCATTTGATTTTTCTCTTTTCCTATTTCATTTCTGTAAGAACATGCTCCAGCAGAGATGAGATTTCGCGAGGGAATTCGTGTATATAAAATGAACGCCAATAAATTCACTCGCCGAGGATATGATGTGATGCTCCTCTGCTTTCTTTATATTACGAGAGTGTGTAATTCTATGCTTGCATGACTCACTCCCAGTCATGGGTCCCTATTTACATATCCATTCCTCGAGGAGATCATCCCGTAGCTTCTTTTCTGCTCCGGATTATTTGATGAAAACATGAAAGAAGCGTAACGGGGTATAAAGTGATGATAACCGTATTATAACCCTGATTTTATTTCGTATTCAGAGCTACTCAACGAGTAAATGATACTCTGTCTATAAGAATATTCGATATATATGTGATGTGATAAGTGATATCAATTCGTTTCTACTATGATAGCTTGCATTTTGGATAGGATCTGCTGCGTATAAAGGATGATGATATAAAAAGGATACGCGCAAATTAGTTTTTCATCCTCAAACGTATCAGCAGCATATAAGTTACGTGAACTGGTTGTTTAAAACCCTTTCCATATTGGTTGAGCCTGATAAGTTTTTATGGCAAACCGCAATTTCCTTGTGCAAACTCTGCAAACCTCATTCATCAGAATTAAAATCAATATGGGGGATTATATCGGTATTTCACTGTTATCTTTCCAGGATGCTTTAATAGACTCAAACTCGAAGCGGAAGGAAGTACTACATGGTTACACGGAGTGTTATAGAAAGTTACAAAATTGATTTTAGGACACTGATCTGCAAACGGGATGAGATGATATTGGTACGGATAATTCAAACAAAGGCAAGACCCTCCTTGGTGTTTGTGTTTACATGCTCCTTGGTTAATTCTTCGGAAATGGCAATAAACTCTTCCTCCGTTTGAGCCGGGCATCCGACCTAATGAAATATGGTCAAATGAGAATAGCTTCAAACAAATCTGGATCAGATGAAAAATCACTCTCTCCAAATTGCTTCCTTACATTTTTTGGATTCCGTCCCCAGTTTTCGCAGTAGCAAACACCAAGATCCCACATGCAATGACCTCCATCTGCCCCGTGATTGCAGAGGCAGTCGAATGTGCACAAGTTTCGCCAGCCGTCATTCATTTCCTTACATTGAAGGTTTGATCGTTGAAGCACTCCTACAAGAAAAACGCATTAGAGTCTTTCCACACCGTTTCCACACCGTTTCCAAATATGCACAAAGTGTAGCTGCCATGATTTTACATGTTTTTCTCTCCTCCATAAAGGTATGATAGTAGTGACTTACTTCCCGACCTTCCGTCACAGTAACAGTTGTAATCTTCAACAGAAACATCCCCACAAACTCCAGTATCCGCTCCATGTTGCTTCTGGCAATCAACCGCACATGGAAACCTAGCCGTTGCGTTTTTTGCTGGACAAAGGAAGTTCCCGTAACCGCTGGCGTGGCCTAGTAATAAAATTGGGATGTAGTGTAGCAATGCAGTAATGTGTTAGATCTCTTCGACATCACATCAGTGTTAGTATGCTTTTCCATTTAAGTTTAATTGCGATTACCTGATGCCACGATGCTCATTAAAACAAGAAACACAATCACGGAACTCATTGCTAACAGTTTCGGGAGAAAATGGAGTATGTGATGAAGTTACTTTTTAGTTACGCATTTGCAACATGAGATGATGATGATGAGGACAACCAGCTTCCCTTTTTCTTGCGGCACGTTGCGGCTAGTAGCAGGGTAGTGGTAATAGGAAGCAATTGCACGTCTCAACTAAAGGTACTTTGTTCCCATCTTCAGAGTACATTACAGAAGATACAATAACCATAATCCTATACCATTTTCAGGGTACGAACATGAGTCCGCAATATCTATTTAGTTGAGCAATAGGAGCAATCTTTAGGAGGTTGGTTGTAAAAAAAGGAAGACCCTTGTATAATGTGCTTTTGTATGTATAGTATGGATGTTTCGTGTAATGTAATATGTGGGTATGTGTATAAGTTCGTGGAAACGAAGATCTCAACTTTCTAGAGGATCAGAACTGAAAGTTCAAGGACGGGTTTCATTTGTAAGTGCTTCCTTATTTATGTTACGCTAAAGTAAGCAACAAAGTTGGAAAAGGTGCATAAGAATTATTGGGTTCTCAACAAGATGTATAAATGATTGTTTCCTGCTTGATTCTTATTTATTTACTTAAACGAGACGTATATCAGAGTGAGTATCGTAACAAGAGCATTATTTTATTTCGGCTTTGTCAATTCCTGTGCAATGCTCACCCATTCATCTCCATTTTTTGCTGGGCAGCCCATCTATAAAGGAAAACAGATTGGTAGGATTTAGGGTAACAGCGGAGCAATAACAATTGAAATCGAAACCTCTGGATCCTTTCAGCAAATAAAGACATAACTCAAATGGAACTGCCAATCGGTTAGCTATCTGATCAACTTACGTTGTTAGCATTCCGTCCCCAATTTTCGCAGTAGCAAACACCGAGATCCCACATGCAATGGCCACCGTCTGCGCCGTGATTGCAGACGCAGTCAAATGTGCACAAGTTGCGGAATCCGTCATTCATTTCCTTACACTGGAGGGTTGATCGTTGAAGGATTCCTGCAAAGAAAATCGTTGAGATTATATAGGCAAACTTTTTCTAGTCATTTTTATGCATCACACGCAGAAATACATACAAATGAAACTAACTAAAAGTTTCGGTGAAAATTATACAGGCAACATTGGAATGTTGCTACATACATCCAAATCCATGTTCGCTTAAATTGTTCAACAAACTGGAATGTTAACAGCACTCTCCATGTTTCTCATGCTTATGATCTTCCTCCTCGTGCAAAAAAAAGAAGATGTATAAAAAATCTGCAACTTACTTCCCGATCTTCCGTCACAGTAACAGTTGTGATCTCCACCAGAAACATCACCACAAACTCCAGTATCCGCTCCATGTTGCTGCTGGCAGTCTTGCACACAGCCCAACCGCACCGTTCCGTTTCCATTAGTTGGACAATGGAAGTTTGTGTAACCACCCGCATCGCCTAATCAAATCGTTTTGTAGCAATGCAGTAAAAACATTATTTGTAAATGGTGGAGTCCCTTTTGATAATATTGTCGTTCCCATCAGCCCATTTAATTTAAATTAAGATTAATTACCTGACGCAACGATGCTCATGAAAACAAAAAACAGGATCACCAAACTACTCATTTTGAGAAGAAAATATTAGCGTGTTTTTAAGATGAAGCCACTTTTCGGAAATGCATTTATTTTGAAGTTTTGGCTTTGCTTTGGCAGGCAAACAACTTTTAAGGTATTACTTTTCTGAGGCACAGGCATGAGCCAGAAATGAAGAGATGCGGATGGGCATTACAAATAACATTGTAAGGACAAATGTGGCATAAAAAGGTAGACCCTTCGCTTTGAAATATATGTACATCCTTTTAATATTGAGTATGTATAGTTTGCAGTAACAAAGGCAAAGATGCAGATCTCCACTTTCCTCTGCAGAGGGACGAGAGTTCAAGGACGGGGTTCAATTGTTGGCATTTCCTTATTTATGATGCGCTAACGTAACCAAGAAAGCTGGAAAGGTATGTATATGCATGCTGTTCTGTAGTTTCTTTCAAATGTTTCTGGTCCAATTTTATTCTCTGTAGTTTACACTCTTGTGCATTGAAGTGACAACTTAGAAAGGAACCTTTATCCACTCCCATATGCATGAGCATTACATTACCTACCTAATTTCAGAAAGTATTTGTCTGCATCTGCAATGTTGTTTGGAACTGGAAGCTCACCATATTACTATTCCCACAAAGCTGAAGGAAATAGTATGGTAGAATGGCAGTATATCCAGTAGGATGCCATGATGCCAAGCTCATAAAAAAATGATGGGACGGTTTTTAGATCCGGTAGTGCTAAGTAGCCCAACCACGACACGGGTAATATTTATGATCTTGGCAAAGTGTGAATAGGAAAGTACAGCGGATGCATTGGGAACTGGAGGAGCTGAATTTAGGCTTATGGCTTGCGTTATGGATGGTGTTCCAAACTGCGTTATAAAGTATGCTATTATGGAAGCTAATAAGCAATAACTCTACCATTTAGCTATTAACCGCCTAATTGAAATTATTTCAGCAAGGCATTTTGTCTGAACCCCTGAATCAACCATGCCGCAATAATTGTGGAGTATTTCAAAAGTTTTTCCTACTAATAATTATATCGGTTTACTGTTAGCAGCAGAGACGAATCCTTTAAGGTACACCAGTCTGAATTTTACACCAAAATGCGTGGGTCTACGGATTATGGATGCTACATCACTGCAGGGAATTAGGACCCGAATCAGCATATTACTTTGTAAAATTTGGAGTGAATAGTATAAATATTTATGCAGTGTTCCTATGGGCTAAATCTCTGTGTGATGTGTTGATGTACAAACATACGCACGCGGTGGGATTTCATTCTTTCGACCAAAATTACTAGCTTATAGTATGCACTTAACTGGAGGCTAAAAGGACTGTAAATATTAATATGGATAATGCGTCATAGATGGTTCAGAGGGACTGGACAACGTAATTGGGATTTTTTGGAGTCAAATTTTGAGGCTACAGCTCGGTATTTAATGAACAACTAAAGCCAACGTGTGATAAATAATAGAATTCTGTTTTGACCCGAGATATTATGGAAAATGGAGTTGCTAGAGTTCTGGGGCACTGTGCGACGGAGTTTAAAAGAAGAGAATTTCGATTATATTTATGTTAAATTAGTTGGATTTTCGTTTATTCGAATGATTTAGTGATAAAAACGGTTAAAATTGTATTCATTTTCAAAATATTCGGTGTCAATTGCTACATTAAATCAATGCTTTTCGAATAAGAATGCTGGAGGAGCGTGTCCTGCCTTAACCCGGAAAATTTGTGTAACTAGCATAAGGAAGTGCTCAAAATTATAAGCAGGACATCCATGCTATATAAATCAACAAGAATTTGTCACATAAATTGTTAAGTGTGCCTAAATAGCTATTTTTACATGGCTTACATTTGCTGGGTTGGCTCCTTCGCAATTGCATGACTTAAGTCGAAAGTCACAATGCCCTGTCACGGCTCCGTGGTTGCATTGACAGTCAATAACGCACAGATCCTTATACGCTTCGTTATTAAGAACACATTGTTGTTCTCGGCGTGGTGGATCTATTCAGCACGAATAAAATGATAAATTTTAAGGTTTGTATTTTGTATCTACCATATACAAAATGGGATAGATAAGTATGAAAATATAATATCAAACACTCACGTCCCGTTGGTCTGTCACAAATACAATTGTACCGGTTGATGTTAGTTGGGTCTAAGCACCACCCTCCAACGGCTCCATGAGAAAGTTGGCAGTCTTCGCTGCAGGAAAAGAACCCAGAGGAGAAATTTCTCCGAGCGTGACATAGATAACTCTCATACATCCCAATAGTCAACCCTATACAAAGTATATCAAAATATTAGCTCTCAACAGTATCTCACAGTCTCTCACGCTCACTTTTAATTATTTGATATTACCTGAAACACCTGCCCCAACGGCAGCCAAAATGGCCATGCAAGTCAGCAGTTTCCACATTATTACAACGAAAATTTTCGGACTTACTTTATAAAAACTGATGATGTGGGTTCAAGATGGGTTTTCCAGCTCGTCTGAATCTTCCATTCTCAGAATCCCTTATAAAGGCAGACTTTCCAACGTTTTCAAGTTAGCTGGTAAGTAGGTAACAGTAAAAACGATAAAAAATACACTACGAGTTTTCGTGTCATTGTTTGAGTTCCCATTCCGATGCATACATATTATTATAGAATTCCCATAAGCAGCATTAACACATGATTTTATGTAAAACATGGAATACTACTCCAGAAAGTTCTAGTTTTCATATTCTACAGCATACTAAGATGGGAACAAAGCATTGCATAAATATGCAACCAGATAGAAACTAAGGTCAAGGCCAAACTTTCCATTTCCTCTGGAAAAAAAGTTTCACTTTTCATTTCGTTGATGATAGTGTATCATCTCCTTGAGAAAATCATTTGACCACAATAAATCCATTTACAAAGAACTCAAAAATTCTTCTAAACATCGTAGGAGGCATAAGAACTTCTTATTGAGAAGTACTTATCAAGATGAACTGTAAAAATCATGTAATTATCAACATGAATGAATGAATGGGTGATGTGTTTCTGTAACTGCGTATTAGACATATTATGCATAACATTTTATTTTTTCTGTTGTGATTGCATTGACGAGATAAAGTTTGTCAAAACATCAGATAAGATAATTCGATGACACAAACAACATCATGTTAAGATCATCAGCATCAAGCATCGACAGCAACAAGCGAGATCTCCAAAAGTGAAAGCAGCTTTTTTACTCTTGCATTCATTCTTCAATGCTCAGCATTGAGAATGGTTGAAGCATTGAGTAAAAGCGGATGGAGACCTGTTTTGTTTTTGTTTATCTAACTTGCCATTATTCTTTGGGCTCGGCTGGGAACTTGCCATTTAGGTCATGAGATAAATTCTTTATAATTACACATTTCTGGTTTTAACACTCTTAGAGCAATGTAAAGTGAGATAGATGAAGGTGGAAGGTGGAAGGTTATGTGATAGTTGATAGTTCTTTGTGGAATCTAAGTTAACTGAAGGATTTTATAGAACGAGAGCTGTTAATAATTGATTAAGAAACCTCAATAGAAAAAGTGCATT
>JAQGAP010001857.1:0-17603 GCA_034697805.1 Orchesella bifasciata
AAAATCTTTCAGTACAACAATTGTGAGGACGTACACTCAATTTGTTTTTTCATCCGTAATGCCATCCGTGAACGCAGTTTCCATCCAGAGATAAGCGATATATAATTGCAGCAACCAACTCCCTCAACGATGCTCTCTGTGTTCCTTCGTCAATTTTACTTACATTATTATATTTATTACCATTATTATCATACCATTATATTATTATACCTTATAAGATTTCTTGCAATTTGTGAGTGGGCTGTGGCCTTTTTCATGCAAATAATAAAACCCCTAAACTAAAACTAAAACTAGTAAAATCAGTAATAACAGCACAATATACATATAGCCAAATCATCAACCATTTCTAAAACACAATTTTCAACAGCAATCGAATATAATTTATTGAACTATTTATAGAGTAACCTAATATTGATGGAACACTAATCTTTCTATAATTTTCTTAACAAACATTAATATTTTAGACCATGCATTCCACCCAAAAAAATTAACGCACAAGTTATTTAACATCAACAAATGCAACAACACGATTGTTTTTAAAACATTTTGGTTTCATCCACTCAATAGCTCGCCGTGCCTCCATAACCCAATATTCTAATATTGTGTATCATTTCACAAAGAAATACAATAATTGGTATCGATAACAACGACAAACATAGAAAAAATAGTGCTCGTATGTTACCATACATAAATACATAAACCGAATTGTACCCCCAACTGTATTTCTTGCATTCCATACTTCATCTCGATAGGTATCGACCCTGTGAATCCACTCCTTCCAAACATGCACCAACCCCGACTCCAGGATCCCATGCACCCTCCGATGAAACATGGCTGCTGGCCAGGGAATATTTCCAAAACCCCAGTTGTCCGTCATTTCTCCATAAGAGTCCTTGCTCATCGTCAGCCGCTCTGCCCATTCCGGTTTCAAATTGTACAGATACCGTTTAAGCTTATTTCGAGCCCGATGTAAGTTGTCTATGGTGTCCACATCGGCATCTCTTTCACATTTACTAACAATTTGGAGAAAGTACTCCGTGTTGTATGTTTCTGCAATTTTATTCACGTTTTTTATCCAAGTGCTTGACCTTTTCTCTATTTTGGAAGCAATTGTTACCGCTTCTACCGCTGTAAGATGGATGCAAATAACAAAATAAATAAAGTAGTGTCCGGAAAATTTCCTCCAATTGAATTAACTGTATTCACTAATATTTAATTTGCCAACAATGCCCAATTGTTTTAGCAAAGCTTCATCCTCTGCCGTTCTTTGTAGGTATTTGGAGAATGGACTGTAAAATTTTTGAGAAGCAGTTCCTCAAATGTTTCAACTCGTTAGACTGGCAACGGAGCTGTGAGCATGTTGATATTATCCCCAAGATACGCATTCGTTATAACAACTCCAGCCAAAATCCAGGTACCACCAATCCATCGAAGTTTGTTCACAGCGGAACTTCCTTGACACAAGAGAACATCAAAAGCAAAAGTCATATTCTTTTGAGAAAATTTAATCCGTTTTTTAGCAGCAAACTGAGACAGCTGAAGAATGTAATGGAGAGCCATCCCATTTACAAACCCACTCACTCCTAATCCCAGCCAGAGTCTCCCTTCAAACGCCGCCACCAAACCGGTTAGAGAAAGTCAACCTTGCTGAGTTTTCGGTGCACAAGTTATAAACCTGGCCTTTGCTCCGGTACCCAAAGGATTCAGTTTACATTTTGTGTGACCTTACGGAAAACCAGAAAGGAAAGCTGTGACGTAGAACCGCCAGAGTTTCTTGTTTCGTTCCTAGTAAGGTTGAGTTAGGAGCTATTATCTCCAAAACAACTGATTCCATTATCTGTTCGTGTTCAATTCTTCCACGCCTGTTAATAACGTCCACTAAATCCTTCATGTAGAAACCGTTCATCTTCCCAAGATGCTTTGGAGATGGGGAAAGAAAAACTATGTTTTGCCAGCAGAACTCTAATTTACCCCGGATGAACTCCAAATCCGTCCATGTTTTGGGGGTTCTTACAGTATAGTCCAGCATAAGAGGGTACGCAGCGGTCGTTTCGAGTTCCATTTTGATGCAGGTAATGTAAGTATATTTTCTCAAGCGTTTTAGAAGTTTACACGAGTTTAAGACTCGTTGTAACCATTCTTCGTAATTGTGACAGCTCACTAACGCTTTGACTGATACTTTACTGATACGCTCACAATTTGAGTATTCCAATGCAAAGTAAAGTTTTGTAGGTTGAATAAAGTTGTAGGTGTAAAAAACTTTCACGGGAAGGGTCCATTAATAGTCAATTTTAAATAGCTTTTCAAAAACGTAGTTGCTTCCAATCCGCTTCTTCATTACGTGTACAAAAACAGTCCGGATTTTGCCATGTTGTAGCCAAACCTCGCGTTTGCAAACCTGTAGTCAAAAATTGTGTCGTAAGACGGGTCTACAAGAAATGGTTTTCTGTCATTTTTCGCGTCAAATGCATAAGGAAACGTCCAGAACTTGCAGGAGACAGGATCAATGTAAATTTGCACGAAGCAGTTTAACTTGTGTTGAGCTGGAGCTCGGAATTTGAAATATTGTTGTTTTGGTTTAAGAATGTATCATTTGTTGTCGCAAAACATGTCCCCACCACCTTTCCCATTGGCATCAATGCGGCCATTTAACAGGCTGTACCTCGTTTTGGCAAGGATTATTGGGGTGCGTTGAAACGGTTCTAAGTCATATGAGCCATCCCTCATCCCACCCATCCGTGGGTGAGTTTGGGCGGGAATTGAGGTGGTTTAAAACTACGTGGTTGGAACATATCTGGAATATGGCGAGTTGATCCTCCAACCGAAGAACATTTTGGGGGAACAAGGATATTAATGAAAAAGTTTTTGTGATTTCTAGTATTACAAGAAAATGGCTAATGTGGTTTCTTTTCAACTTCAAAAATGCCATGTTAATTTTGGTTTCTCAAAGGAAACTAAGACAGGTCCGAAAATGAAGATGTTTCATTTATTTATTTATTTATTTATTCATTTATGTTTGATAAGCGTAGGAACATCTAACGCGCAGGTGACAGGTAAATGTTTGGTTTGAGACTACTGGCACAACACACGAATTTCAGACGCTCAGTGGGTGAAAGTCCAACCAGTTTTACGTTTTAAACCAGGCGAATTTCAATCCAATTTACATTTATGCCAGACACATAGTAATTACATTAAAGGTTATGCGGTGGCTCTTCGCAAACATTTAATGGAGGTCTAAATATTACACATATCTGTACCTTTTATTAGAATGTTACCCCTTAACGCTTTAATGAAATCTACAAGGTACAATCAAATATTAAGTAATAGAAGTGTATCTAATATGGGCCTTAGTGTCGCGATTTGTTAAAGATTTGATTTTAACTTCCTGCTTGTGTGAGATTTGAGTTTTTTTTCACTTGGAATGGTTATTGAATAAAATTATTATAACATACGAATATAATTATAGGCTAGAATAGCGTTACATTGTTTCCCGTTTATCAATGCAGGTCTTTAATGCATTCAACCTCGGTCTTTTTCGACTGATTTTATTTGCACTTCATTTCTCAAGAGAAAAGAGTAGATTTGGTTGGCTGAGAGTGAGAAAACAATTTAAATAAACATGTTTATTTATTCCGGATAAAAATTTTTTTTTAAAATTTTATTATCCACGTTAGTGGTGGGAATGAATTACTTGCTTTTGCGAATACTTGCCTCGCAGACCGCCAACAACAATGTTTTTCTTTTTCAAAATAACTGCTTGCTCCTTCCACGGGACAAGGTACCTGAATTGGGTCAAAACAGCTTGGAATATCACTGAAGTTTTCTCATTTCAGGAAAAAATAGATAAATTGAAACTAGTATATAGTGGCCATATTAATATAAAAGCAAGGTAGCTAGCAAGGTTGAATGCCAGGTCGCAAGCAAGGTAGCATATGAAAGCTATATAGTATGGTACCAAGAGAGTGGTCTTAAAACTTTCCTGTTTGCCAAGTAACGAAGTTATACTAAAACATTTTACGTTTAGTATAGCTTAAAAGTTTCCACGGGATTAAAAATATTTAAAATTGTACATGTGATTTGATACCAAGTAGCAATACACGTAATAAAATTGATATATTTCATGTTTAATTTGACTTACATACTAAAAGTACCTTTCAAGCCAGCATTTGTATCAGTAAGTTTTACAATTTTCCAGCAAAAGATATAAGAACACTTTTCTCAACATTTAATTTCAGTAAAAATTAACAAAAAACATGATCGCGGGTGCCTTCTGTTTCATTTCAATCTCAAAACTTTCAAGCATATATTATGTGTAATAAGATATCGACTCCAAATTTTTGCATTTTTGCACAAAAAAATATTATATATTATTCCCAGAACTTAAAACCGATGACATGGTTTTCAATTTTTTAAATATCATCGTTAATACAAAACTTCCTTCAAAGGATATGTATCCAAAGCCAAAGTACCTGAATCAGCTAGCCATCCAATATCAGCTAAAGCTTTGTCCGAGGTTTTATCAATTGAAGTTTTGAATCGTGAACAACGCTTAACATTCTTCTTTTGAAAAAAACAATTTAGCAATGGAAAATTCCGTTATAAGTCCTCTAATTAAACGGGCAATTAATATTTACAATAATCAAGCTTTCTTCTACCTCTACCCATATATATTTCATCTTGATGTTGACCAAAGTCACCAACTGACAATTGAAGTCCTTCCAATCTGCTTTGCACAAATTCCATGGCTCATATCTATTACATTTGTCACCACAATTGCCGGACTAGGATCATGCATATTTTTGTGTTGTTCGCCTCTTTTTATGGTAAACAGGGACATTCAGCCATACAACTTTGTTGGATTTGCTTTGGCAGGGATGGGTGCTATAGTGGAAATACTTGCAACCTTTCTGTTTTACAGATATAAAGAGATTAAGCAAGCTTTTAATTGCCTTTTTCGTTTGGAAATTGGTAAGAAAATTATTAAGAATTAAATTTGCATGCAGTTTTGATAAAATTTCCGCCTTTTCCAGGTAATAATGGACGTGTACCACACCAAAAAAGCCGACGGCCAACCAGAACACTACAAAATGACAAATTAGGACTGCTATTTTATTTCATGGTGATAGCCGTACCAACTATGTGTACTATGATAATCCCCTTCATACTTTATGCCCGATTGGATCCTTTTTACTATATTTTAGAACTATTACTACCTACTCCGTATGAGCGTTCAATTATGATTATTGTTGCTGGGCCAATAATTCGATTTTTGTTATGCTTTGGTTGCTTTGTGGAATTTCTAAGATTTATTTTGTTATTTTTCTGGGTTATTCTATTGGTGGTTTTTGCTGCAATAGCTTGCTTACGTCGTCTTTGTGTCGTAACTTCCCATCACACAGCATTTGACTGTTACACCAAATTGCGCTTGATTTCTGGAGCGTTTTTTGACAAGTGTAGCATTATCACATTTAGTCTAATATTGGGAAGCCAGCTGACATCGGTAATGTTGTTGTGGCTCTTCATTAAGTGCTGGGACATCCTCCCAATTTTTGTGTCGTTCACAATTATCATGCTTTCTATTAATATTTTTTTGGGGGAAATGTTACTAATTCCTGGCGCTGCACAAATTCGCGTTGAAAGCTTAATCCTTCTACAAAATAATAGGAAAAAGTACTTTTGTTCCAGTTTTAAAGCAAAAATACTGTACTGTGAGTATATCAAATGGAAAGCTCAACGAAGTATAGATATTCCATGTGGAAACATTTTTGTATTTAAGAAAAGTACGTTTACGTCATTTATTAATGAGTTGGTTAATAATCTTTGTAGTGCTGTTATCTTAGTTAACCCTTAGTATGGGCTTTTGTTGCGAATAAGTTATAATAAAGTCGTAATTCATATTTTTTCTGTAATATTGTGGTGACCACTTTGTGAATGCATCATTTATATATTTTGCTGTGAGTGACCGATTGTTGTTTTGTAAATTTTACACCTAAACTATTTAAGTGTTGACAGTCCGTTTTATTCAGTCATTCACTTATCTCTATTGAATGTAATGTGTAATTTGAATGAAGATAATGATGGGTGGCCACATAGGGGTGAAGGTTTGATCCTCACTCGGGGCAAGTTGGTTTTCCAGCACAAAAATCGCGTTTCTTAATATCATGTTGCTTATCGGTTGAAGTATTTTTTTCCCTACTGCGTCTGCGAGCATTGAACCCATTCGGTTCAGAGTTAAGACAAAAAAGTTAAGTTCAAGTTTGTAATTTTTTGACAATAAAGGGTGACTGCGGCCAAAAGTAGCCCAATAATCTTTTTGTAATATCTAACAAGCCTTCAAATGCCTGCTACAGTTCCCTAAATGCATTGTTGATATTGAGTAGATCCACGTCGTCAGGTATTTTGAGATAACATTTAAATACCAACGTGGACTGAAAAAGCTGTGACGCATCAGTACTCCTTTTTGAGGTGTGTCATAATTTTTATAGTCGTCGTTAGTGTCTAATTCAAGCTGGTCGAAATTCTAGAAAATGAAATAGTCATTGGGTAATTGGAGCACGAAAAGGGGGGTAACTTTTGTATCTCACCTGGTTCATTGGCGATCGTTTCCAACGTGCTTGTTATAAATATCGTAGAGACATAGAAAGGTTAAATACCACCCATTTAATACTACAGAGCCATTCAGGGTGTGCTGCAGATGGATACACACTTGTAAAAAAATTTATTAGAAGCCTGCAATCAGGCCCAACTGAGTTTGGGTCGACGCATATGTCTAGGCAGAATGTCCCAACTTCAAACTGGGGACATAAGGCATGATTTAGGGGTACCCTAGGACCGTTAACTCCAATCCGGCTGTTCCTGCAGAATCGTAGTTTAAGTTGAAATATTCATTTTAATCGTATTTTCTCTTTGTTTGGAAACGTTTGTCTACGCTATATTTATGTAAATGATTTGGAGTGTAGTTTATAAGGAAAAGTAGGTCATGATTCCTTTGTTCAAACGTTTTCACTATTTTGCCTTTTATGAAAATGATGAGATTTACATATATTTACATAGATTTACATCTTTTATTATGAACTTTGACATATGTTAATTAGTTAATTAGAATTTTCCTTTGTCTGAAACCGTATAAAAAGGGAGCCCAAATTGTATTGGGTATTCATTGTCGGTTTGTTCGTTGACGTGAGTAGAGCACGACAAAGTAGAATCAGATTTCGCTGACAGTTAGTTTTGCTGAAAGTATTGCAATAAACTCAGTTGAAGTAGAAACCTTGTTTGTTGTTTGTGGAAACTTATTTTTCATTTCCGAGGAACATTTCCACTTTCATTTCATTCCCAAGTTGGGGAACATTAGTTTGCGGAAGCATTTGCATTGTGCTCGCAATTTTCCGATCATTCCTGCCGGAATTGATCCATCATAGATTCTGAAAACTTAGTGACCTGTAGATTGTTGCCCATCAGATCGAAGGCTGATTTTGGCGTCTACACCGGCTACTAATCTTAGTAAGTCATAGGTCATAAATGCATGCCAATAATTTCAACTCTGAAATTTTTACAAAACTATTGAAAACGCCATACTTATATGCATATATTCAACATGTTTTTAAATATTTACAATATACCCATGAACCTAGAATCATACAACCAACAAAATAATAAAATTATTTTAATCAACAGTTTTCTCCAACATGGAGCCGTAGTACCTTAATCTACTTACTGCAACCTGAAATGTCCTACAAATTTTCTAATTTCCAGGTATCCACCCTGTGGATCCACTCCTTCCAAACATGAACCAACCCCGACTCCAGGATCCCACGCACCCTCCGCAGAAACATGGTTGCTGACCAAGGAATGTTTCCAAAATACCAGTTATCCGTCGTTTCTCCATAAGAGTCCTTGCTCATCGTGAGCCGCTTTGCCCATTCCGGTTTGTGCAGATACCGTTTAAGCTTATTTCGAGCCCGATCTAAGTTATCTATTGTATCCACATACGCATCTTCTTCACATTTACTAACATTTTGGAGAAAGTACTCCATGTTGTATGTTTCTGCAATTTTATTCACGTTTTTTATCCGAGTGCTTGGCCTTTTCTCAATTTTGGATACAATTGTTACTGCTTCTAATACTGTAAGATGGACATTGTTGCTTATAAATAACAAAGTAAATAAAGTAGTGTCCGGAACATTTCCTTCAATCGAATTAACTGTATTCACTATCAATTTCCCAACAATGCCCAATTGTTTTAGCAAAGCTTCCGATATCCCCTGCCGTTCTTTGTAGGTGTTTGGAGAGTGGACTGTAAATCTTTGGAGAAGCAGTTCCCCAAATGTGTCAACCCGTTGGACCGGTAACGGAGCTGTGAGCATGTTGATATTATCCCCAAGATACGCATTCGTTATAACAACTCCAGCCAAAATCCAGGTACCACCAATCCATCGAAGTTTGTTCACAGCGGAACTTCCTTGACACAAGAGAACATCAAAAGCAAAAGTCATGTTCTTTTGAGAACTTTCTACTCGTTTCCTAGCAACAAACTGAGACAGCTGAAGAATGTAATGGAGAGCCATCCCACTTACAAACGCACTCACTCCTAATACCAACCAGAGTCTCCCTTCAAACGCCGCCACCAAACCGGTTAGAGAAAGCCAGCCTTGCTGAGTTGTTGGTGCACAGGTGTTAAACCGTACCTTTGTCAACCCGCTCCTGTACCCAAGGGACTCTGTTTCCATTTTGTAGAACCTTACGGAATACCAGAAAGGAAGGCTGCGACTTAGATACGCCAGAGTTTCTTGTTCCGTTCCTAGTAAGGTTGAGTTAGGAGCTATCATCTCTAAAACAACTGATTCTATTATCTGCTCGCGTTCAATTATTCCACGCCTGTTATTAGACGCCACTAAAACGTTCATGTAGAAACCATTCATCTTCCCAAGATGCTTTGGAGATGGGGAAAGAAAAACTATGTTTCGCCAGCAGAGCTCTACTTTACCCGGATGTACTCCAAATCCGTCGATGTTTTGGGGGATCTTACAGTATAGTCCAGCATAAAATGGTACGTAGCGGTCGTTTCGAGTTCCAGTATAATGCAGGTAATGTAAGTATATATTCCAAAGCGCTTACCCGTTTACACGAGGTAAAGAGTCGTTTTAACCATTCTTCGTAATTGTGACGGCTCACTAACGCTTTGACTGATAATTAACTGATGCGCTCATAATTTGAGTATTCCAATGCAAAGACAAGTTTTGTAGGCTGAATAAAGTTGTAGGTGTAAAAATTTTTAACGGGAAGGGCCCATTGAGAGTCAATTTTAAATAGTTTTTCAAACCTGTATTCGCTTCCATCCCGGTGCTTCATAGCATGCACAAAAAACAACCCGGATTTTGCCATGTTGCAGCCAAACGTCACGTTTGCAAACCTGTAGTCAAAAATTGTGTCGAGAGACTTGTCCACAAGAAATGGGTTTCTGTCCTTTTTTTGTGAAATGCATATGGAACCGTCCAGAACTTGCAGGAGACAGGATCAATGTTTTATAAATTTGAATACGGACAGAGAAGCTTAAAATTTCCTATATAATTTAGAGTAAATCAAAACCCTGCAGGTTTTCAAGATTTTTATATTACGTGCAAGCAAGCGGGTTGGAGAAATGCTGCAAGCCGCAAGTGCAAACGGGTCAAAAAATTCCAACTCACCTTTAGTCCACATTTCAGAATGGGATCCACTAGATAATTTCAGGAAAAAGAGATAACGTGAAACCAACAAAAAGGTGGCCATGTTAATATGAAAGCAAGGTAGCATATGAAAGCTATATTGTAGGGTACCAAGAGAAGGGTCGTTAAATTTTTCAGTTTGTTAAGTAACGAAGTTGCACTAATACATTTTATATTTCAGTTCAGCTTTAAAGTATCCACGGGATGAAAAAAGTCAAAATTTGCGATTTGATACCAAGATAAAAGAGACAAAATTTACATATTTCATGTTCTATTTGACTCACATACTAAGTACCTTTAAAGCTAGTATTTATATCAGTACTTTCCCATTTTTTCCGACAGTTTTCCAGCAAAAGACCTAAGCATTCACTTCTTAACGTTTAATTTCATGAAAATTTACCAAAAATCAATAATGCGGGTACCTTCTGCTTTGTTTCAATATCAGAACTTCCAACTATACATAATGTGTAAAAAAATATATTGACTTCAATTTTTTGCATTTTTTCCTCAAAATGTTTATTGCATTTTATTCCAGATTTTAAAGCCGATAACACGATCTCAATTTTTTTAAATATCTTCTTTAATACAAAGCATGTCCTTCAAAGGACCCAAAGTACCTGAATCAGATAGCAATCCACTATCCACTAAAACTGTGTCCAATTTTTTCTCATTTCAAACTTTGAATCGTGAACAACGCTAAGCTTTCTTCTTTTTGGGAAAACCAAATCAGCAATGGAAAATTTCGTGATAAGCCCGCTAATTAAACGGGCAGTGCATATCTACAATCACTATGCATTCTGTTACCTCTATCCTTACATATTCTATCTTGATGTTGACAAAAGCCACACACTAACAATTGAAATCATTCCAATATGTTTCTCCCAAATCCCTTGGCTTCTTTCCATCACCTTCATCACATCAATTTTCGGAGTTGGATCATGCATATGTCTGTGCCTTTCACCGCTTTTTAGTACAAATCATACTATTCAACTGCACAATTATATTATATTTGGGTTAATGGGATTGTTTGGAACTTTAGAGATGCTTGTAACGGTTTTATTTTACAAATACAAAAATATTATACAAGCACTAAACGCCGTTTTTCAACTGGAAATAAAATGTAAGCAAATACATTCAGTCAGTTAAATATGTAATGCCCTGGATTAATGAAATTTTGTTTTTTCACAGGCAACAAACGAAATCGCCAGCGAGTGAACACTTTAAAAAATGATAAGTTGGGTATTTTGATATACGCCGTCGTGGTAACCGCAGCAGTCGTGGGCCCTTGGGTGGTTCCAATTGCAATTTATGCCCATCTGGATCCGTTCTATTACATTTTAGAGTGGCTGCTACCTAATCCATATGAGCGTTCAATTCCGATTATTGTTGCTCGGCCTATAATTTGTTTTATGTTAGGCTTATGTTGCGTTTTAGAGTTTCTTAGATTTATTGTGTTCTTTTTAATTGTGATTCTTCTGTCAGTTTATGTTACTATTTCTTCCCTTCGACGACTTAGTAAGGTAAAAACTCATCACTTTGCATTTGAATTTTATACGACATTGCGTGTAATCTTAGCCGCGTTAGATGAGGAGCTTGGCATTATCACCTTCTGTATCGTATTTGCCAGTCAATTTGTAACGATTTTGTTGTTGTGGTTGTTGCTTAAGTGCTGGGAATTACTCCCAATTTTTGTTTCGGGTACATTTATTCTACTTTCCATTTACTTTTTGTTGGGAGAAATGCTGCTGATTCCCGGTGCAGCCCAAATTCGTATCGAAAGCTTAATCTTTCTACGAAAGAACAGGAATCGACACTTTTGCTCCAACTTTAAAGCCAAAATACTTTACTCACAGTATATCAAATGGAAAGCTCAACGAAGTATCAATATTCCTTGTGGAAGCATTTTTGTATTTAAGCAAACCACCTATTCTTCTTTCATGAATCAGTTGATAGGAAACCTTTGTAATTCTGTAATCTTAATTAACCCTTAATTAAAATTTCCTACATCGAAGAAAAGGCCAAAATTTTGGTAGAATGTTGCTTCGAAAAAATTTGGTTGCTGTTGAAACAATTTTTACATTGTGGAGTTTTTTATTTTAGAATAATCGAAAAACTTTTACGACCAGAGTCAGTAAAGATGTGGATTGGATCCTAACAAATATGATCTAAAAGTCGGCAGTTTATGCATGCAAATATGCTCTACAACTGGTAAAATATGCAAATTG
Organism: Orchesella bifasciata; assembly: GCA_034697805.1. Lineage (NCBI taxonomy): Eukaryota > Metazoa > Arthropoda > Collembola > Entomobryomorpha > Orchesellidae > Orchesella > Orchesella bifasciata. The sequence goes on from JAQGAP010001857.1 coordinate 11,927, forward strand.
GCTTTAAAACTATGACTTTAAGTGTGCTTAAAACCAATATTTTAAGAAAATATTTTATGTAATACCAATAGCGTGTGCTAACTGAACATATTGAATAAAATATAAGCAGTTTTTATTGCTAATTCATATTTACGAGCTGAAGAATTACGCTTTATTTGTGCATTCATGGTTTTACTATATATTTAGGAATTTAAGTTTTTGGAATGTGACAAAATTTTTATTTTCAATGCTAGAGAATTTTTTTTTTCAAAACAAGCTCGTGACAATACGAATCAATGAAAGACTGTACAACTTAGGAATAGTCCTGTTGAATTACATGAAGAACGAATTTGTTTTCTTTGATACAGTGACTTATTTTAATCTCTTCAACTCCGTCCATACAAGTACCAACGCACGGGACATCGTGATTTAAACGTCAATCATACGAATCCGGTCCCTAGATATGAAACATTTACTGCTCAATAGTAATTCCCTATTGCTTGTGAAGTAGTTATTTTTTTAGTTAGGTATTTAAAGTATCCAGAGGCATTTGGTTTCGCATAGATAAAAACGAGAATAGAAAAGGATATTGGGCGTCACTGGCACAAAATTGTTTTTTATTCAGCGAAAATCGCTTTATTTAATTGAATTCCAACCCCGTTTTCAGATAGATATGCTCTTTCCATGCAGAAGCAACATGAAACCGAAGCAGCAATTCCAGTCTTTTCGCTTATGATTTATTAAATAGCTGAAACCAAAGAGCTAGTTATGTGACTCATCAAATGTCAGTCCGATATGTCGTTAACCGCAATAAGTTGAGATTTTCCATTATTATCTCTCTAATAAAAAACAACACTCGAGCAATAATTCCGAGCTTTTAAATGGGCAATAAAACGACAGTTGATATAGTCCCTTGAACTATTTTGTAGTAATTTGAATTTAATTGCTCGCTTTATTTCAGTAGCTTAAAAAATCACTGATATACTTACATAACCTTGTCATGCGATTTCTAATATATGTTTATTCAACTTTCTTCACTACTGTATTCCCATGTCCCACGCTTATATTACTTGGAATAGCTTTCGCGACTTTGTCGTCTCGTTTATAATGAAAAATTGACATTAATTATTCCAAATGGTAGATCTTTATTTTTTTTCATGAAGGTTTACATGACGGCCTCTAAATTTCGTTGGACCATTGCATGACTCCAAAACTATATTATTCAGCTTTTCATTTTGCACAGAATTGTTATTGAGAAATAAGTAGAGCAGAAAAATATAGCAAGTATAAAGGAATTTTTATGGTCAGTTAAATGTCGATTTGCTTACTTCTATTCAGTCTGCTTCTGTTTCTGGCTAAAAACAGGTTATTTAAGTAAAATAAGTTTCTATATATTTTCATAACCTCTCTCTTTCTAAAAAAACTTCAAACGTGTATGCAAAACTATTTTCACACAGAGTCAGTAGCTCAAAAAAATTGTTAAAAACGGTCGTTTTCAGAGAAAGTAATTTGGTAACAAACGACTTAAAGGTTCATAATAAAACACAATGTTTGCTAAATTAATCAGCAAGTTGCTAATTGCATTGATCATGCATCACTCTGTGTTGAGATCTTGCGCAAACAAATTCTCTTGTTTATCACAACTATTCTCTATGTTGAACCAAAGATCGGATAACTATCTCCTTTACTTCTACCACACTAAACTAACTGTAAAAGATCATGTTGTTCCAGACCCCTCATTACTTTCACGCCAAGTCTTGCTTCAATACAACACCGAAATAAGTCGGGGAATATATCATTATTCCAGCACATTCAATGTAATCATTGCCCAGTTACATTTTAGTTTTGCTTGGAGGAGTATGTTGGTAACCGTTCGTAAACTTATAGAAATTGTAGTTCCATCCCGCTCAATGTTCGTTTTCATTTGGTCGGATAACCGGACAGTGGAGATAATGTCTGGCAATCCTATATATACAAATTGGCACGAAAAGCTTCCTATCGTAGCAGCTCTGAAATTGATCATCACTTTACCCCCAAATCTCACCTGCAATCCGAATGCTACTTCATTAACCATAATTTGCTCTAATTACTGTGATTCTCGTCACGAACTTGTGGATTTACAGAAACAGCTTATCAGCAAGGAATTGGACTCTGTTCACCGCAACTTATTTCAGAACGCAAATAGAAAAGAACTGAATGTACTCGTAACAGATTTGTTCAACTGCACTCCCACTGTCCCAAAATGGGAAACAATGTTAGACATAAAATTCAACTATCAATGTGGAAAGGAAATACTTTCCTTCTTCTCTCTTGGAACTACTCACAACTTGACACTATCGTTTCACAAAAAGACGGTTGAACTCCATCAGTCATTCCAGGTCTTCTACTATTTCACAGGGCCGGAATTACTCGTTTCATGCATTAGGTACAAAAATCCAGCTGAAGCACCATTGAGTGCTGTGAGCCGACTAGCCTTTGAACTGTTTGAGTCTGTTAGAATTTTTTACTGCCCAAAAATTAAGTCAGAAAATGCAGCAAAATTGAAACCCGAAGTATGGTATGAGCCATTCACACCGGGTGTATGGGTTGGCATATTGTCAATACTAGCTTTTGCAGTCCTAAACTCACTCAAGTACTCTATTTCTGGTAGATTTCAGTATGAATTTGGCGAGTTATTACTAATAACTTATTAGCTCTCCTTTCGAGCTCATTGAGGCATAGAGCAGAGATGAAACCACGCCACATCATTGTTATCTGTTCAGTAGCCTTTCTTCTAGGTCAATTATACGGAAATGGGTTAACAAGTATAGCCACTGTTGAGCTACCTCTAAAAGGATTTAAAACTATTAAAGAACTCATCAACAACCGATATAAGATCATATTCGAAGCCTACACAAGGTTAGCCCCCGTTGAAGTTGACTTTGGGGAATCTTTTAAATCGCTCGGTTTGGCAGATCAAGAAAACTTCTACGTGGATACAAGCTATAACCATTCAACGAGTCAAGAAAAGTGTCATAGGTGGTCTTCGCTCGCTCGATACTGTGCTACACCAAAGTTAAAATTTACACTGGCCCTTACGACATCGTATCTGCAGAAAAAATGTCCTAAGGCAAATTTACAGGCAAACGGGGTAAGGCAAATTTGCTTGAAAGTAGATCAGATAGTACGCAATGATCTGTACAATTTGGTAATTATTATTATTATATCTTTATTCACAGACCTCAAATATTACAAAGTAACAGATCCATAGAGTATCCCAGTAGCCTAATGTGTACAAAGTAATAATATCCTAATTAGTAATCCTAACCTATCAGTAATCCTAAATAACCTAGTTTGATTTAACAAAATTTACAAACTCTCCTGGATGATTGAATAGTAAATCACTCCATGTGTAATTAAAACTGAAAATCAATAGTGGCTGCAAAAGACTTTGCAGCTGCTCACAGCGTCCGGATTGGACCGGAAATGGGAAGAGTGGGCATTCTGGAACCAAATGACTGTAGGTAAGCTGTTTCAAAATCAAGCACCAAAATCTGGTGTGTTCGATGGGAGCAAATTTTTTTGTCGTTTTATTTGGTTGGGGTTGCATGATGCTAATTTCTATTGGGTGTTTTATTGTAGAAACTAATAAAAGTTGGTATCGCAAATGTCCAATTCGCACAAAAGTCGTTCCTATAAATAACTGAGCTCAGTTGCAAGTACCACAAATTAATATGAATATTGGTTGATGAGTCATTGAACTAATTTGGATGAGTGAATTTCAAATTAAGTACTGCAATATAACTTAATTAAAATAAAATGTATTGAAAGTATGCTAAAAACTATGTCAGAATCTAGAAAAAATTAAATAATATAAAAATAAAAAGCTTTCAAAATAGTTTTAATAAATCACATCAATATTATATATACAAATATTGCACTCAAATAAAGCAAACCTTGTCCAGTTGAGGCAAGCCTGTTCCATGGTCTGATTTTAAAACTCATTACATTTTCAATTAAAGACGAACTCTGTAGTTCGTTGTTTAATTTATTATGTACCTTTAGGTTGACCTTTTGACCGATTGACTTTTTGAAATTCTAATGTGGATGATGATGGTGGGGAGTTAGTTATACCTTCTTTAGAATAGTGTTGTACTCATGTGAGTTTCAAGTATTTAACGTTAATAAGTGATTTCCAGCAGCAAAATCCTGAATAAAGTTAAACCTTCATTTCTAATATATTTATGTTACCAGAACTGTTCAACTAGTTTGTGTTTTCTATCTGTGACAAGCCTAATATAACCTAATATAACTTATGTTAAGTATTACCTTCCGAAATATAGTTTGTTTCGGTAGAGCAAGCAAAATAAATGTCTCAGGGTAGGAGTTCACGTGATTGGTAGCTTTGTTCTGTATAAAACACTAAGTTATTTATTCCACATTCGTTTTTACTACTAAAGTGATTTAACTAAACGCTACTACACGTCCCAATCACAAGATCGCGGACACTGGCGAATCACCCCGAGTCTTCCTAAATGTTATTTAGCTAAATATTGATTGTAGTGCTTAATATAGTTTACGAATATAATTCATAAGCCGGGAATGCAGAATTTTCCCTAGCAATAAGGAAAGAATTAAGTATAATATTTAGAGTCTAAATTATTCTAATGTAGAATTTAAGATTTGGCTACTCTACCCTTATAATTGGTTTAATAAAGACACAACAAGTTAACAATGTGATCCACACTAACATTAATGAATTCAAGGAATGTCTCATTACTCAACGTAAAGAGTGGATACGTTGTTTTTACCACAAGGGTTGGAAACGACCTAGCCACCTTATACGAATACTTTTTTCTGCTTGACAGCTCCAGAATATTCTTCTTCATCTCCTTTGACAAATCACCCAGGCTCCCCATGAAGCTGCATTCGCACATACAAATTACTGTTGATAAGACAACTCCTGCTCCGAAAATGAATACCACGTCAAACGCCTTGTTGAGCAGGAACACTTCCAAGTTTCGGATGATCAAGTAGGAGCCAATAATTACGGCAGCGTGGAGGAGCGCAAAGTGTAGGGCGACTCGAAATTTTGCCACAATTTCATTGGAATATATGCAGAGGAGCTGTTGACATCGGTAGATTCTAATTACCTGGTGACAATCCAAAGGGCCTAGCTTTTGGGTTTCGAAAACCCCGACTGATTCGAGGGCAGTGGACATAACCGCCTTTAACCAGACAGAGAGGTGACGACCAGCAGAATGTTGAAAATGTAGGTAGCAAACGTGTTGCAGACTGCAAACACGCACAACCCGTAGAAAAATGAGAGGCATATCATCAGGGGGGAATATGGGGTAACTTGAAGCTCAAAAATTTCTTCAAGCCAAATATGGAAAGGGTCACATGGGTGGAACATGAACAAAGCCAGAGCAATTGGGGGTAGCATTGTACATATGGCAGAGAAGGCGAGGATTGCCTCGTACGGAATGCAGGCTTTCATTGCAATTTGTAGTAGAGTTTCATCGTCGTCGATGGCGCTTGAAATATCCGCTGAAAATATAGAAAAGTTATATTAAAAATGCTACCAGTTTGATTTAAAGTTTAGTTGATCACCTTGGAGTTTGGAATCCAGCTGGAAACATCCATTGTAGAAGGCACAAACCTCCACTTTCAACTGTTTCAGGATGGAGACGACCAAAATGCACCATACTAATGTGCC